>JAPMTP010000113.1:0-106329 GCA_026413225.1 Otis tarda
CCCGGAGGAAAAAGGGCTGTGAAGATAGTAGAAGGCACGAGTGTTGCCGCACGAGAAGTGCCTGCTCCGGAGGCTTCTTGCTAGCAGCCCTAAAGGCACACGAACATTGTATCTCTGTGCTGCTTTCCTGAACAGCTTGCGCTGGGACAGTTCCAATCGTGTTTTCCAAGCTGTCCGGGGTGGTGAGGCACTAAAAGTGCGGATGTCTGGCGACTCTCCAACACCAGAACCGGCTGCTCTGAAAGCCCTTACTGCTCTTCACGTGCGCTTTCTAGCGGATCTACGGACACACAAACGTCGAGCCCCTTCGCTATCCTACACAGCTAGCACACTGGCAGTTACCGTCAACTTGGAACCAGCCGCGCAGAAGGAAGTCGTCCTCCAACCGACGAACAGCGGACGCTCGCCGGCACACGCGAGCTGGCCGCACTCGAAGCTCTCGCGGCTCTCGTCTCGCTCTTTCCCGCAGAGCTCCGGGGATCCGGACGACGAGGCTCTCTGCCTTCGCTGCACAACTTGAACCGCGAAAGCCGCAATGATCTTTGTCCAAGCTGCGCAGAAGCAGCAAAGCACTAAAACAGCAAACGTCTGGCCAAACTCTCACTTGAAAAGGGTCAGCACGGAAAGCTCTTGCTGCTCTTCACTCGCTCTTGGTAACGGCCCCGCCGGCGCAGAAGCATTGCGCCTCTTCGCTTCCCTGGATGATTTGCTCACCAACACTTCTCATCAGCTAAAGCCGGCTGCCCGGAGGAAAAAAGGGCTGTGAAGATAGTAGAAGGCACGAGTGTTGCCGCACGAGAAGTGCCTGCTCCGGAGGCTTCTTGCTAGCAGCCCTAAAGGCACACGAACATTGTATCTCTGTGCTGCTTTCCTGAACAGCTTGCGCTGGGACAGTTCCAATCGTGTTTTCCAAGCTGTCCGGGGTGGTGAGGCACTAAAAGTGCGGATGTCTGGCGACTCTCCAACACCAGAACCGGCTGCTCTGAAAGCCCTTACTGCTCTTCACGTGCGCTTTCTAGCGGATCTACGGACACACAAACGTCGAGCCCCTTCGCTATCCTACACAGCTAGCACACTGGCAGTTACCGTCAACTTGGAACCAGCCGCGCAGAAGGAAGTCGTCCTCCAACCGACGAACAGCGGACGCTCGCCGGCACACGCGAGCTGGCCGCACTCGAAGCTCTCGCGGCTCTCGTCTCGCTCTTTCCCGCAGAGCTCCGGGGATCCGGACGACGAGGCTCTCTGCCTTCGCTGCACAACTTGAACCGCGAAAGCCGCAATGATCTTTGTCCAAGCTGCGCAGAAGCAGCAAAGCACTAAAACAGCAAACGTCTGGCCAAACTCTCACTTGAAAAGGGTCAGCACGGAAAGCTCTTGCTGCTCTTCACTCGCTCTTGGTAACGGCCCCGCCGGCGCAGAAGCATTGCGCCTCTTCGCTTCCCTGGATGATTTGCTCACCAACACTTCTCATCAGCTAAAGCCGGCTGCCCGGAGGAAAAAGGGCTGTGAAGATAGTAGAAGGCACGAGTGTTGCCGCACGAGAAGTGCCTGCTCCGGAGGCTTCTTGCTAGCAGCCCTAAAGGCACACGAACATTGTATCTCTGTGCTGCTTTCCTGAACAGCTTGCGCTGGGACAGTTCCAATCGTGTTTTCCAAGCTGTCCGGGGTGGTGAGGCACTAAAAGTGCGGATGTCTGGCGACTCTCCAACACCAGAACCGGCTGCTCTGAAAGCCCTTACTGCTCTTCACGTGCGCTTTCTAGCGGATCTACGGACACACAAACGTCGAGCCCCTTCGCTATCCTACACAGCTAGCACACTGGCAGTTACCGTCAACTTGGAACCAGCCGCGCAGAAGGAAGTCGTCCTCCAACCGACGAACAGCGGACGCTCGCCGGCACACGCGAGCTGGCCGCACTCGAAGCTCTCGCGGCTCTCGTCTCGCTCTTTCCCGCAGAGCTCCGGGGATCCGGACGACGAGGCTCTCTGCCTTCGCTGCACAACTTGAACCGCGAAAGCCGCAATGATCTTTGTCCAAGCTGCGCAGAAGCAGCAAAGCACTAAAACAGCAAACGTCTGGCCAAACTCTCACTTGAAAAGGGTCAGCACGGAAAGCTCTTGCTGCTCTTCACTCGCTCTTGGTAACGGCCCCGCCGGCGCAGAAGCATTGCGCCTCTTCGCTTCCCTGGATGATTTGCTCACCAACACTTCTCATCAGCTAAAGCCGGCTGCCCGGAGGAAAAAGGGCTGTGAAGATAGTAGAAGGCACGAGTGTTGCCGCACGAGAAGTGCCTGCTCCGGAGGCTTCTTGCTAGCAGCCCTAAAGGCACACGAACATTGTATCTCTGTGCTGCTTTCCTGAACAGCTTGCGCTGGGACAGTTCCAATCGTGTTTTCCAAGCTGTCCGGGGTGGTGAGGCACTAAAAGTGCGGATGTCTGGCGACTCTCCAACACCAGAACCGGCTGCTCTGAAAGCCCTTACTGCTCTTCACGTGCGCTTTCTAGCGGATCTACGGACACACAAACGTCGAGCCCCTTCGCTATCCTACACAGCTAGCACACTGGCAGTTACCGTCAACTTGGAACCAGCCGCGCAGAAGGAAGTCGTCCTCCAACCGACGAACAGCGGACGCTCGCCGGCACACGCGAGCTGGCCGCACTCGAAGCTCTCGCGGCTCTCGTCTCGCTCTTTCCCGCAGAGCTCCGGGGATCCGGACGACGAGGCTCTCTGCCTTCGCTGCACAACTTGAACCGCGAAAGCCGCAATGATCTTTGTCCAAGCTGCGCAGAAGCAGCAAAGCACTAAAACAGCAAACGTCTGGCCAAACTCTCACTTGAAAAGGGTCAGCACGGAAAGCTCTTGCTGCTCTTCACTCGCTCTTGGTAACGGCCCCGCCGGCGCAGAAGCATTGCGCCTCTTCGCTTCCCTGGATGATTTGCTCACCAACACTTCTCATCAGCTAAAGCCGGCTGCCCGGAGGAAAAAAGGGCTGTGAAGATAGTAGAAGGCACGAGTGTTGCCGCACGAGAAGTGCCTGCTCCGGAGGCTTCTTGCTAGCAGCCCTAAAGGCACACGAACATTGTATCTCTGTGCTGCTTTCCTGAACAGCTTGCGCTGGGACAGTTCCAATCGTGTTTTCCAAGCTGTCCGGGGTGGTGAGGCACTAAAAGTGCGGATGTCTGGCGACTCTCCAACACCAGAACCGGCTGCTCTGAAAGCCCTTACTGCTCTTCACGTGCGCTTTCTAGCGGATCTACGGACACACAAACGTCGAGCCCCTTCGCTATCCTACACAGCTAGCACACTGGCAGTTACCGTCAACTTGGAACCAGCCGCGCAGAAGGAAGTCGTCCTCCAACCGACGAACAGCGGACGCTCGCCGGCACACGCGAGCTGGCCGCACTCGAAGCTCTCGCGGCTCTCGTCTCGCTCTTTCCCGCAGAGCTCCGGGGATCCGGACGACGAGGCTCTCTGCCTTCGCTGCACAACTTGAACCGCGAAAGCCGCAATGATCTTTGTCCAAGCTGCGCAGAAGCAGCAAAGCACTAAAACAGCAAACGTCTGGCCAAACTCTCACTTGAAAAGGGTCAGCACGGAAAGCTCTTGCTGCTCTTCACTCGCTCTTGGTAACGGCCCCGCCGGCGCAGAAGCATTGCGCCTCTTCGCTTCCCTGGATGATTTGCTCACCAACACTTCTCATCAGCTAAAGCCGGCTGCCCGGAGGAAAAAGGGCTGTGAAGATAGTAGAAGGCACGAGTGTTGCCGCACGAGAAGTGCCTGCTCCGGAGGCTTCTTGCTAGCAGCCCTAAAGGCACACGAACATTGTATCTCTGTGCTGCTTTCCTGAACAGCTTGCGCTGGGACAGTTCCAATCGTGTTTTCCAAGCTGTCCGGGGTGGTGAGGCACTAAAAGTGCGGATGTCTGGCGACTCTCCAACACCAGAACCGGCTGCTCTGAAAGCCCTTACTGCTCTTCACGTGCGCTTTCTAGCGGATCTACGGACACACAAACGTCGAGCCCCTTCGCTATCCTACACAGCTAGCACACTGGCAGTTACCGTCAACTTGGAACCAGCCGCGCAGAAGGAAGTCGTCCTCCAACCGACGAACAGCGGACGCTCGCCGGCACACGCGAGCTGGCCGCACTCGAAGCTCTCGCGGCTCTCGTCTCGCTCTTTCCCGCAGAGCTCCGGGGATCCGGACGACGAGGCTCTCTGCCTTCGCTGCACAACTTGAACCGCGAAAGCCGCAATGATCTTTGTCCAAGCTGCGCAGAAGCAGCAAAGCACTAAAACAGCAAACGTCTGGCCAAACTCTCACTTGAAAAGGGTCAGCACGGAAAGCTCTTGCTGCTCTTCACTCGCTCTTGGTAACGGCCCCGCCGGCGCAGAAGCATTGCGCCTCTTCGCTTCCCTGGATGATTTGCTCACCAACACTTCTCATCAGCTAAAGCCGGCTGCCCGGAGGAAAAAGGGCTGTGAAGATAGTAGAAGGCACGAGTGTTGCCGCACGAGAAGTGCCTGCTCCGGAGGCTTCTTGCTAGCAGCCCTAAAGGCACACGAACATTGTATCTCTGTGCTGCTTTCCTGAACAGCTTGCGCTGGGACAGTTCCAATCGTGTTTTCCAAGCTGTCCGGGGTGGTGAGGCACTAAAAGTGCGGATGTCTGGCGACTCTCCAACACCAGAACCGGCTGCTCTGAAAGCCCTTACTGCTCTTCACGTGCGCTTTCTAGCGGATCTACGGACACACAAACGTCGAGCCCCTTCGCTATCCTACACAGCTAGCACACTGGCAGTTACCGTCAACTTGGAACCAGCCGCGCAGAAGGAAGTCGTCCTCCAACCGACGAACAGCGGACGCTCGCCGGCACACGCGAGCTGGCCGCACTCGAAGCTCTCGCGGCTCTCGTCTCGCTCTTTCCCGCAGAGCTCCGGGGATCCGGACGACGAGGCTCTCTGCCTTCGCTGCACAACTTGAACCGCGAAAGCCGCAATGATCTTTGTCCAAGCTGCGCAGAAGCAGCAAAGCACTAAAACAGCAAACGTCTGGCCAAACTCTCACTTGAAAAGGGTCAGCACGGAAAGCTCTTGCTGCTCTTCACTCGCTCTTGGTAACGGCCCCGCCGGCGCAGAAGCATTGCGCCTCTTCGCTTCCCTGGATGATTTGCTCACCAACACTTCTCATCAGCTAAAGCCGGCTGCCCGGAGGAAAAAGGGCTGTGAAGATAGTAGAAGGCACGAGTGTTGCCGCACGAGAAGTGCCTGCTCCGGAGGCTTCTTGCTAGCAGCCCTAAAGGCACACGAACATTGTATCTCTGTGCTGCTTTCCTGAACAGCTTGCGCTGGGACAGTTCCAATCGTGTTTTCCAAGCTGTCCGGGGTGGTGAGGCACTAAAAGTGCGGATGTCTGGCGACTCTCCAACACCAGAACCGGCTGCTCTGAAAGCCCTTACTGCTCTTCACGTGCGCTTTCTAGCGGATCTACGGACACACAAACGTCGAGCCCCTTCGCTATCCTACACAGCTAGCACACTGGCAGTTACCGTCAACTTGGAACCAGCCGCGCAGAAGGAAGTCGTCCTCCAACCGACGAACAGCGGACGCTCGCCGGCACACGCGAGCTGGCCGCACTCGAAGCTCTCGCGGCTCTCGTCTCGCTCTTTCCCGCAGAGCTCCGGGGATCCGGACGACGAGGCTCTCTGCCTTCGCTGCACAACTTGAACCGCGAAAGCCGCAATGATCTTTGTCCAAGCTGCGCAGAAGCAGCAAAGCACTAAAACAGCAAACGTCTGGCCAAACTCTCACTTGAAAAGGGTCAGCACGGAAAGCTCTTGCTGCTCTTCACTCGCTCTTGGTAACGGCCCCGCCGGCGCAGAAGCATTGCGCCTCTTCGCTTCCCTGGATGATTTGCTCACCAACACTTCTCATCAGCTAAAGCCGGCTGCCCGGAGGAAAAAAGGGCTGTGAAGATAGTAGAAGGCACGAGTGTTGCCGCACGAGAAGTGCCTGCTCCGGAGGCTTCTTGCTAGCAGCCCTAAAGGCACACGAACATTGTATCTCTGTGCTGCTTTCCTGAACAGCTTGCGCTGGGACAGTTCCAATCGTGTTTTCCAAGCTGTCCGGGGTGGTGAGGCACTAAAAGTGCGGATGTCTGGCGACTCTCCAACACCAGAACCGGCTGCTCTGAAAGCCCTTACTGCTCTTCACGTGCGCTTTCTAGCGGATCTACGGACACACAAACGTCGAGCCCCTTCGCTATCCTACACAGCTAGCACACTGGCAGTTACCGTCAACTTGGAACCAGCCGCGCAGAAGGAAGTCGTCCTCCAACCGACGAACAGCGGACGCTCGCCGGCACACGCGAGCTGGCCGCACTCGAAGCTCTCGCGGCTCTCGTCTCGCTCTTTCCCGCAGAGCTCCGGGGATCCGGACGACGAGGCTCTCTGCCTTCGCTGCACAACTTGAACCGCGAAAGCCGCAATGATCTTTGTCCAAGCTGCGCAGAAGCAGCAAAGCACTAAAACAGCAAACGTCTGGCCAAACTCTCACTTGAAAAGGGTCAGCACGGAAAGCTCTTGCTGCTCTTCACTCGCTCTTGGTAACGGCCCCGCCGGCGCAGAAGCATTGCGCCTCTTCGCTTCCCTGGATGATTTGCTCACCAACACTTCTCATCAGCTAAAGCCGGCTGCCCGGAGGAAAAAGGGCTGTGAAGATAGTAGAAGGCACGAGTGTTGCCGCACGAGAAGTGCCTGCTCCGGAGGCTTCTTGCTAGCAGCCCTAAAGGCACACGAACATTGTATCTCTGTGCTGCTTTCCTGAACAGCTTGCGCTGGGACAGTTCCAATCGTGTTTTCCAAGCTGTCCGGGGTGGTGAGGCACTAAAAGTGCGGATGTCTGGCGACTCTCCAACACCAGAACCGGCTGCTCTGAAAGCCCTTACTGCTCTTCACGTGCGCTTTCTAGCGGATCTACGGACACACAAACGTCGAGCCCCTTCGCTATCCTACACAGCTAGCACACTGGCAGTTACCGTCAACTTGGAACCAGCCGCGCAGAAGGAAGTCGTCCTCCAACCGACGAACAGCGGACGCTCGCCGGCACACGCGAGCTGGCCGCACTCGAAGCTCTCGCGGCTCTCGTCTCGCTCTTTCCCGCAGAGCTCCGGGGATCCGGACGACGAGGCTCTCTGCCTTCGCTGCACAACTTGAACCGCGAAAGCCGCAATGATCTTTGTCCAAGCTGCGCAGAAGCAGCAAAGCACTAAAACAGCAAACGTCTGGCCAAACTCTCACTTGAAAAGGGTCAGCACGGAAAGCTCTTGCTGCTCTTCACTCGCTCTTGGTAACGGCCCCGCCGGCGCAGAAGCATTGCGCCTCTTCGCTTCCCTGGATGATTTGCTCACCAACACTTCTCATCAGCTAAAGCCGGCTGCCCGGAGGAAAAAAGGGCTGTGAAGATAGTAGAAGGCACGAGTGTTGCCGCACGAGAAGTGCCTGCTCCGGAGGCTTCTTGCTAGCAGCCCTAAAGGCACACGAACATTGTATCTCTGTGCTGCTTTCCTGAACAGCTTGCGCTGGGACAGTTCCAATCGTGTTTTCCAAGCTGTCCGGGGTGGTGAGGCACTAAAAGTGCGGATGTCTGGCGACTCTCCAACACCAGAACCGGCTGCTCTGAAAGCCCTTACTGCTCTTCACGTGCGCTTTCTAGCGGATCTACGGACACACAAACGTCGAGCCCCTTCGCTATCCTACACAGCTAGCACACTGGCAGTTACCGTCAACTTGGAACCAGCCGCGCAGAAGGAAGTCGTCCTCCAACCGACGAACAGCGGACGCTCGCCGGCACACGCGAGCTGGCCGCACTCGAAGCTCTCGCGGCTCTCGTCTCGCTCTTTCCCGCAGAGCTCCGGGGATCCGGACGACGAGGCTCTCTGCCTTCGCTGCACAACTTGAACCGCGAAAGCCGCAATGATCTTTGTCCAAGCTGCGCAGAAGCAGCAAAGCACTAAAACAGCAAACGTCTGGCCAAACTCTCACTTGAAAAGGGTCAGCACGGAAAGCTCTTGCTGCTCTTCACTCGCTCTTGGTAACGGCCCCGCCGGCGCAGAAGCATTGCGCCTCTTCGCTTCCCTGGATGATTTGCTCACCAACACTTCTCATCAGCTAAAGCCGGCTGCCCGGAGGAAAAAAGGGCTGTGAAGATAGTAGAAGGCACGAGTGTTGCCGCACGAGAAGTGCCTGCTCCGGAGGCTTCTTGCTAGCAGCCCTAAAGGCACACGAACATTGTATCTCTGTGCTGCTTTCCTGAACAGCTTGCGCTGGGACAGTTCCAATCGTGTTTTCCAAGCTGTCCGGGGTGGTGAGGCACTAAAAGTGCGGATGTCTGGCGACTCTCCAACACCAGAACCGGCTGCTCTGAAAGCCCTTACTGCTCTTCACGTGCGCTTTCTAGCGGATCTACGGACACACAAACGTCGAGCCCCTTCGCTATCCTACACAGCTAGCACACTGGCAGTTACCGTCAACTTGGAACCAGCCGCGCAGAAGGAAGTCGTCCTCCAACCGACGAACAGCGGACGCTCGCCGGCACACGCGAGCTGGCCGCACTCGAAGCTCTCGCGGCTCTCGTCTCGCTCTTTCCCGCAGAGCTCCGGGGATCCGGACGACGAGGCTCTCTGCCTTCGCTGCACAACTTGAACCGCGAAAGCCGCAATGATCTTTGTCCAAGCTGCGCAGAAGCAGCAAAGCACTAAAACAGCAAACGTCTGGCCAAACTCTCACTTGAAAAGGGTCAGCACGGAAAGCTCTTGCTGCTCTTCACTCGCTCTTGGTAACGGCCCCGCCGGCGCAGAAGCATTGCGCCTCTTCGCTTCCCTGGATGATTTGCTCACCAACACTTCTCATCAGCTAAAGCCGGCTGCCCGGAGGAAAAAAGGGCTGTGAAGATAGTAGAAGGCACGAGTGTTGCCGCACGAGAAGTGCCTGCTCCGGAGGCTTCTTGCTAGCAGCCCTAAAGGCACACGAACATTGTATCTCTGTGCTGCTTTCCTGAACAGCTTGCGCTGGGACAGTTCCAATCGTGTTTTCCAAGCTGTCCGGGGTGGTGAGGCACTAAAAGTGCGGATGTCTGGCGACTCTCCAACACCAGAACCGGCTGCTCTGAAAGCCCTTACTGCTCTTCACGTGCGCTTTCTAGCGGATCTACGGACACACAAACGTCGAGCCCCTTCGCTATCCTACACAGCTAGCACACTGGCAGTTACCGTCAACTTGGAACCAGCCGCGCAGAAGGAAGTCGTCCTCCAACCGACGAACAGCGGACGCTCGCCGGCACACGCGAGCTGGCCGCACTCGAAGCTCTCGCGGCTCTCGTCTCGCTCTTTCCCGCAGAGCTCCGGGGATCCGGACGACGAGGCTCTCTGCCTTCGCTGCACAACTTGAACCGCGAAAGCCGCAATGATCTTTGTCCAAGCTGCGCAGAAGCAGCAAAGCACTAAAACAGCAAACGTCTGGCCAAACTCTCACTTGAAAAGGGTCAGCACGGAAAGCTCTTGCTGCTCTTCACTCGCTCTTGGTAACGGCCCCGCCGGCGCAGAAGCATTGCGCCTCTTCGCTTCCCTGGATGATTTGCTCACCAACACTTCTCATCAGCTAAAGCCGGCTGCCCGGAGGAAAAAGGGCTGTGAAGATAGTAGAAGGCACGAGTGTTGCCGCACGAGAAGTGCCTGCTCCGGAGGCTTCTTGCTAGCAGCCCTAAAGGCACACGAACATTGTATCTCTGTGCTGCTTTCCTGAACAGCTTGCGCTGGGACAGTTCCAATCGTGTTTTCCAAGCTGTCCGGGGTGGTGAGGCACTAAAAGTGCGGATGTCTGGCGACTCTCCAACACCAGAACCGGCTGCTCTGAAAGCCCTTACTGCTCTTCACGTGCGCTTTCTAGCGGATCTACGGACACACAAACGTCGAGCCCCTTCGCTATCCTACACAGCTAGCACACTGGCAGTTACCGTCAACTTGGAACCAGCCGCGCAGAAGGAAGTCGTCCTCCAACCGACGAACAGCGGACGCTCGCCGGCACACGCGAGCTGGCCGCACTCGAAGCTCTCGCGGCTCTCGTCTCGCTCTTTCCCGCAGAGCTCCGGGGATCCGGACGACGAGGCTCTCTGCCTTCGCTGCACAACTTGAACCGCGAAAGCCGCAATGATCTTTGTCCAAGCTGCGCAGAAGCAGCAAAGCACTAAAACAGCAAACGTCTGGCCAAACTCTCACTTGAAAAGGGTCAGCACGGAAAGCTCTTGCTGCTCTTCACTCGCTCTTGGTAACGGCCCCGCCGGCGCAGAAGCATTGCGCCTCTTCGCTTCCCTGGATGATTTGCTCACCAACACTTCTCATCAGCTAAAGCCGGCTGCCCGGAGGAAAAAGGGCTGTGAAGATAGTAGAAGGCACGAGTGTTGCCGCACGAGAAGTGCCTGCTCCGGAGGCTTCTTGCTAGCAGCCCTAAAGGCACACGAACATTGTATCTCTGTGCTGCTTTCCTGAACAGCTTGCGCTGGGACAGTTCCAATCGTGTTTTCCAAGCTGTCCGGGGTGGTGAGGCACTAAAAGTGCGGATGTCTGGCGACTCTCCAACACCAGAACCGGCTGCTCTGAAAGCCCTTACTGCTCTTCACGTGCGCTTTCTAGCGGATCTACGGACACACAAACGTCGAGCCCCTTCGCTATCCTACACAGCTAGCACACTGGCAGTTACCGTCAACTTGGAACCAGCCGCGCAGAAGGAAGTCGTCCTCCAACCGACGAACAGCGGACGCTCGCCGGCACACGCGAGCTGGCCGCACTCGAAGCTCTCGCGGCTCTCGTCTCGCTCTTTCCCGCAGAGCTCCGGGGATCCGGACGACGAGGCTCTCTGCCTTCGCTGCACAACTTGAACCGCGAAAGCCGCAATGATCTTTGTCCAAGCTGCGCAGAAGCAGCAAAGCACTAAAACAGCAAACGTCTGGCCAAACTCTCACTTGAAAAGGGTCAGCACGGAAAGCTCTTGCTGCTCTTCACTCGCTCTTGGTAACGGCCCCGCCGGCGCAGAAGCATTGCGCCTCTTCGCTTCCCTGGATGATTTGCTCACCAACACTTCTCATCAGCTAAAGCCGGCTGCCCGGAGGAAAAAAGGGCTGTGAAGATAGTAGAAGGCACGAGTGTTGCCGCACGAGAAGTGCCTGCTCCGGAGGCTTCTTGCTAGCAGCCCTAAAGGCACACGAACATTGTATCTCTGTGCTGCTTTCCTGAACAGCTTGCGCTGGGACAGTTCCAATCGTGTTTTCCAAGCTGTCCGGGGTGGTGAGGCACTAAAAGTGCGGATGTCTGGCGACTCTCCAACACCAGAACCGGCTGCTCTGAAAGCCCTTACTGCTCTTCACGTGCGCTTTCTAGCGGATCTACGGACACACAAACGTCGAGCCCCTTCGCTATCCTACACAGCTAGCACACTGGCAGTTACCGTCAACTTGGAACCAGCCGCGCAGAAGGAAGTCGTCCTCCAACCGACGAACAGCGGACGCTCGCCGGCACACGCGAGCTGGCCGCACTCGAAGCTCTCGCGGCTCTCGTCTCGCTCTTTCCCGCAGAGCTCCGGGGATCCGGACGACGAGGCTCTCTGCCTTCGCTGCACAACTTGAACCGCGAAAGCCGCAATGATCTTTGTCCAAGCTGCGCAGAAGCAGCAAAGCACTAAAACAGCAAACGTCTGGCCAAACTCTCACTTGAAAAGGGTCAGCACGGAAAGCTCTTGCTGCTCTTCACTCGCTCTTGGTAACGGCCCCGCCGGCGCAGAAGCATTGCGCCTCTTCGCTTCCCTGGATGATTTGCTCACCAACACTTCTCATCAGCTAAAGCCGGCTGCCCGGAGGAAAAAAGGGCTGTGAAGATAGTAGAAGGCACGAGTGTTGCCGCACGAGAAGTGCCTGCTCCGGAGGCTTCTTGCTAGCAGCCCTAAAGGCACACGAACATTGTATCTCTGTGCTGCTTTCCTGAACAGCTTGCGCTGGGACAGTTCCAATCGTGTTTTCCAAGCTGTCCGGGGTGGTGAGGCACTAAAAGTGCGGATGTCTGGCGACTCTCCAACACCAGAACCGGCTGCTCTGAAAGCCCTTACTGCTCTTCACGTGCGCTTTCTAGCGGATCTACGGACACACAAACGTCGAGCCCCTTCGCTATCCTACACAGCTAGCACACTGGCAGTTACCGTCAACTTGGAACCAGCCGCGCAGAAGGAAGTCGTCCTCCAACCGACGAACAGCGGACGCTCGCCGGCACACGCGAGCTGGCCGCACTCGAAGCTCTCGCGGCTCTCGTCTCGCTCTTTCCCGCAGAGCTCCGGGGATCCGGACGACGAGGCTCTCTGCCTTCGCTGCACAACTTGAACCGCGAAAGCCGCAATGATCTTTGTCCAAGCTGCGCAGAAGCAGCAAAGCACTAAAACAGCAAACGTCTGGCCAAACTCTCACTTGAAAAGGGTCAGCACGGAAAGCTCTTGCTGCTCTTCACTCGCTCTTGGTAACGGCCCCGCCGGCGCAGAAGCATTGCGCCTCTTCGCTTCCCTGGATGATTTGCTCACCAACACTTCTCATCAGCTAAAGCCGGCTGCCCGGAGGAAAAAGGGCTGTGAAGATAGTAGAAGGCACGAGTGTTGCCGCACGAGAAGTGCCTGCTCCGGAGGCTTCTTGCTAGCAGCCCTAAAGGCACACGAACATTGTATCTCTGTGCTGCTTTCCTGAACAGCTTGCGCTGGGACAGTTCCAATCGTGTTTTCCAAGCTGTCCGGGGTGGTGAGGCACTAAAAGTGCGGATGTCTGGCGACTCTCCAACACCAGAACCGGCTGCTCTGAAAGCCCTTACTGCTCTTCACGTGCGCTTTCTAGCGGATCTACGGACACACAAACGTCGAGCCCCTTCGCTATCCTACACAGCTAGCACACTGGCAGTTACCGTCAACTTGGAACCAGCCGCGCAGAAGGAAGTCGTCCTCCAACCGACGAACAGCGGACGCTCGCCGGCACACGCGAGCTGGCCGCACTCGAAGCTCTCGCGGCTCTCGTCTCGCTCTTTCCCGCAGAGCTCCGGGGATCCGGACGACGAGGCTCTCTGCCTTCGCTGCACAACTTGAACCGCGAAAGCCGCAATGATCTTTGTCCAAGCTGCGCAGAAGCAGCAAAGCACTAAAACAGCAAACGTCTGGCCAAACTCTCACTTGAAAAGGGTCAGCACGGAAAGCTCTTGCTGCTCTTCACTCGCTCTTGGTAACGGCCCCGCCGGCGCAGAAGCATTGCGCCTCTTCGCTTCCCTGGATGATTTGCTCACCAACACTTCTCATCAGCTAAAGCCGGCTGCCCGGAGGAAAAAAGGGCTGTGAAGATAGTAGAAGGCACGAGTGTTGCCGCACGAGAAGTGCCTGCTCCGGAGGCTTCTTGCTAGCAGCCCTAAAGGCACACGAACATTGTATCTCTGTGCTGCTTTCCTGAACAGCTTGCGCTGGGACAGTTCCAATCGTGTTTTCCAAGCTGTCCGGGGTGGTGAGGCACTAAAAGTGCGGATGTCTGGCGACTCTCCAACACCAGAACCGGCTGCTCTGAAAGCCCTTACTGCTCTTCACGTGCGCTTTCTAGCGGATCTACGGACACACAAACGTCGAGCCCCTTCGCTATCCTACACAGCTAGCACACTGGCAGTTACCGTCAACTTGGAACCAGCCGCGCAGAAGGAAGTCGTCCTCCAACCGACGAACAGCGGACGCTCGCCGGCACACGCGAGCTGGCCGCACTCGAAGCTCTCGCGGCTCTCGTCTCGCTCTTTCCCGCAGAGCTCCGGGGATCCGGACGACGAGGCTCTCTGCCTTCGCTGCACAACTTGAACCGCGAAAGCCGCAATGATCTTTGTCCAAGCTGCGCAGAAGCAGCAAAGCACTAAAACAGCAAACGTCTGGCCAAACTCTCACTTGAAAAGGGTCAGCACGGAAAGCTCTTGCTGCTCTTCACTCGCTCTTGGTAACGGCCCCGCCGGCGCAGAAGCATTGCGCCTCTTCGCTTCCCTGGATGATTTGCTCACCAACACTTCTCATCAGCTAAAGCCGGCTGCCCGGAGGAAAAAAGGGCTGTGAAGATAGTAGAAGGCACGAGTGTTGCCGCACGAGAAGTGCCTGCTCCGGAGGCTTCTTGCTAGCAGCCCTAAAGGCACACGAACATTGTATCTCTGTGCTGCTTTCCTGAACAGCTTGCGCTGGGACAGTTCCAATCGTGTTTTCCAAGCTGTCCGGGGTGGTGAGGCACTAAAAGTGCGGATGTCTGGCGACTCTCCAACACCAGAACCGGCTGCTCTGAAAGCCCTTACTGCTCTTCACGTGCGCTTTCTAGCGGATCTACGGACACACAAACGTCGAGCCCCTTCGCTATCCTACACAGCTAGCACACTGGCAGTTACCGTCAACTTGGAACCAGCCGCGCAGAAGGAAGTCGTCCTCCAACCGACGAACAGCGGACGCTCGCCGGCACACGCGAGCTGGCCGCACTCGAAGCTCTCGCGGCTCTCGTCTCGCTCTTTCCCGCAGAGCTCCGGGGATCCGGACGACGAGGCTCTCTGCCTTCGCTGCACAACTTGAACCGCGAAAGCCGCAATGATCTTTGTCCAAGCTGCGCAGAAGCAGCAAAGCACTAAAACAGCAAACGTCTGGCCAAACTCTCACTTGAAAAGGGTCAGCACGGAAAGCTCTTGCTGCTCTTCACTCGCTCTTGGTAACGGCCCCGCCGGCGCAGAAGCATTGCGCCTCTTCGCTTCCCTGGATGATTTGCTCACCAACACTTCTCATCAGCTAAAGCCGGCTGCCCGGAGGAAAAAGGGCTGTGAAGATAGTAGAAGGCACGAGTGTTGCCGCACGAGAAGTGCCTGCTCCGGAGGCTTCTTGCTAGCAGCCCTAAAGGCACACGAACATTGTATCTCTGTGCTGCTTTCCTGAACAGCTTGCGCTGGGACAGTTCCAATCGTGTTTTCCAAGCTGTCCGGGGTGGTGAGGCACTAAAAGTGCGGATGTCTGGCGACTCTCCAACACCAGAACCGGCTGCTCTGAAAGCCCTTACTGCTCTTCACGTGCGCTTTCTAGCGGATCTACGGACACACAAACGTCGAGCCCCTTCGCTATCCTACACAGCTAGCACACTGGCAGTTACCGTCAACTTGGAACCAGCCGCGCAGAAGGAAGTCGTCCTCCAACCGACGAACAGCGGACGCTCGCCGGCACACGCGAGCTGGCCGCACTCGAAGCTCTCGCGGCTCTCGTCTCGCTCTTTCCCGCAGAGCTCCGGGGATCCGGACGACGAGGCTCTCTGCCTTCGCTGCACAACTTGAACCGCGAAAGCCGCAATGATCTTTGTCCAAGCTGCGCAGAAGCAGCAAAGCACTAAAACAGCAAACGTCTGGCCAAACTCTCACTTGAAAAGGGTCAGCACGGAAAGCTCTTGCTGCTCTTCACTCGCTCTTGGTAACGGCCCCGCCGGCGCAGAAGCATTGCGCCTCTTCGCTTCCCTGGATGATTTGCTCACCAACACTTCTCATCAGCTAAAGCCGGCTGCCCGGAGGAAAAAAGGGCTGTGAAGATAGTAGAAGGCACGAGTGTTGCCGCACGAGAAGTGCCTGCTCCGGAGGCTTCTTGCTAGCAGCCCTAAAGGCACACGAACATTGTATCTCTGTGCTGCTTTCCTGAACAGCTTGCGCTGGGACAGTTCCAATCGTGTTTTCCAAGCTGTCCGGGGTGGTGAGGCACTAAAAGTGCGGATGTCTGGCGACTCTCCAACACCAGAACCGGCTGCTCTGAAAGCCCTTACTGCTCTTCACGTGCGCTTTCTAGCGGATCTACGGACACACAAACGTCGAGCCCCTTCGCTATCCTACACAGCTAGCACACTGGCAGTTACCGTCAACTTGGAACCAGCCGCGCAGAAGGAAGTCGTCCTCCAACCGACGAACAGCGGACGCTCGCCGGCACACGCGAGCTGGCCGCACTCGAAGCTCTCGCGGCTCTCGTCTCGCTCTTTCCCGCAGAGCTCCGGGGATCCGGACGACGAGGCTCTCTGCCTTCGCTGCACAACTTGAACCGCGAAAGCCGCAATGATCTTTGTCCAAGCTGCGCAGAAGCAGCAAAGCACTAAAACAGCAAACGTCTGGCCAAACTCTCACTTGAAAAGGGTCAGCACGGAAAGCTCTTGCTGCTCTTCACTCGCTCTTGGTAACGGCCCCGCCGGCGCAGAAGCATTGCGCCTCTTCGCTTCCCTGGATGATTTGCTCACCAACACTTCTCATCAGCTAAAGCCGGCTGCCCGGAGGAAAAAGGGCTGTGAAGATAGTAGAAGGCACGAGTGTTGCCGCACGAGAAGTGCCTGCTCCGGAGGCTTCTTGCTAGCAGCCCTAAAGGCACACGAACATTGTATCTCTGTGCTGCTTTCCTGAACAGCTTGCGCTGGGACAGTTCCAATCGTGTTTTCCAAGCTGTCCGGGGTGGTGAGGCACTAAAAGTGCGGATGTCTGGCGACTCTCCAACACCAGAACCGGCTGCTCTGAAAGCCCTTACTGCTCTTCACGTGCGCTTTCTAGCGGATCTACGGACACACAAACGTCGAGCCCCTTCGCTATCCTACACAGCTAGCACACTGGCAGTTACCGTCAACTTGGAACCAGCCGCGCAGAAGGAAGTCGTCCTCCAACCGACGAACAGCGGACGCTCGCCGGCACACGCGAGCTGGCCGCACTCGAAGCTCTCGCGGCTCTCGTCTCGCTCTTTCCCGCAGAGCTCCGGGGATCCGGACGACGAGGCTCTCTGCCTTCGCTGCACAACTTGAACCGCGAAAGCCGCAATGATCTTTGTCCAAGCTGCGCAGAAGCAGCAAAGCACTAAAACAGCAAACGTCTGGCCAAACTCTCACTTGAAAAGGGTCAGCACAGAAAGCTCTTGCTGCTCTTCAGTCGCTCTTGGTAACGGCCCCGCCGGCGCAGAAGCATTGCGCCTCTTCGCTTCCCTGGATGATTTGCTCACCAACACTTCTCATCAGCTAAAGCCGGCTGCCCGGAGGAGAAAACAGGGGCTACGGATATCCCCTCACAAGGGGATATTAGGCGCAAATTGCAAAAACTAAGACCTCCTGAAAACAGAGCCTTAGAAAGGTTATTAGAAGAAGCATGGAGAATATTTAGCAATCGAGAGGAAAGTTACAGGCAAGACGAGAAGAAAATACTAGCAGTGGTAAGAGAAAAATGAAAATCGGAAATTTAAAGTTAAACCAATGCGTGGGCTGACGCCTCTGGGTAGGAATCAATGTGCGATATATAAAAAGCCCGGACACTGGAAGAACGAGTGCCCTGAGCGCCAAAGGAACGCTAGATGGCGCAACAATCAAGGGAAAACGGTAGCTCACGTGGCTGAAGAAAATTGTCTCGCCGACCTCTCAGTAAAAATAAAGTTAGGGGAAGAACAAAAAGAAATCAAATTTTTAGTAGACACGGGAGCGACTTATTCTGTTCTGAATCAAGCTTTGATGCCTCTGGAAAATGATTATATTACAGTGAAAGGTGCGACAGGCCAGACTGAAGAGGCTTGCTTTTGCAGACCCTTAAAATACAAATTGGGGAAGCAAGTGGGGATCCATAAATTTCTGTATATGCCAAATTCTCCAAAGGCCCTTCTTGCTAGGGATTTATTAGAACAACTAGAAGCAACAATCCAATTTAAGCAAGGGGAAGTTACTCTGGAGGTAAATGATCACCAATACGGTCAAATTATGAGTCTATCCTTGGTCAGTACCCCTGCAACAGGAGAAATTGGTGCAAGAATTGTTGACCAAGTATATCCCGGAGTCTGGGCAACCGATATACCGGGACGAGCAAAGAACGCACCACCAACAATAGTAAAACTAAAGGAGGGACAGAGTGCCATAAGGATCAAACAATACCCACTGAAAATGGAAGATAGGGAAGGAATTTGTCCCATCATAGAGCGGTTCATAGAACTAAGACTACTAAAAGAATGTGACTCAGAATTCAATACACCTATGCTTCCAGTTAAGAAACCTGATGGGTCCTATAGGATAGTTCAAGACTTAAGAGCCATCAACAAAATAACAGCGGACCTATACCCTGTGGTAGCTAACACCTATACCCTATTAACCACGCTAAAACCTGATTTAGCTTGGTTTACGGTCCTAGATTTAAAAGATGCTTTCTTTTGCCTCCCTCTCCATGAAGCCAGCCAGAAAATTTTTGCTTTCGCATGGGAAAATCCCAAAAGTGGTCGAAAGACACATGGACGGTGTTGCCGCAGGGGTTTAAAAATAGCCCCACAGTTTTTGGGAATCAGCTAGCAAAGGACTTGGAATCATGGGAACCACCATCAGAAGAAGGGAAGGTGTTACAATATGTAGACAACCTTCTTATTGCAACCAGAACCAAAGAATCCTGTGTCATTGGGACCGTGAGTCTGTTACATTTCCTAAGACTACAGGGATATCGGGTTTCTAAGAAAAAGGCACAGGTGTTGTTACAACCCCAGGTCACGTACCTGGGGTACGAGATCAGTGCCGGACAACAGATCCTAGGACAAGCCCGGAAAGAGGCCATATGCCAAACCCCCCGACCACAAACTATAAAGGAACTACGGACATTCTTAGGAATGACGGGGTGGTGCCGACTTTGGATATGTGGTTATGGTCTGCTTGTTAAGCCCCTATATTCCTTGATAGCAGCTAACCAAAAGGATCTCCAGTGGGATGCTGAGTCAGATCGAGCCTTCCATCAGCTGAAGAAAGCCCTGATGTCGGCACCAGCACTGGGACTTCCTGATGTGAGTAAGCCATTTTTTCTATTTTCCCACGAAAAACAAGGAATGGCACTAGGAATATTGGCACAAGATTTGGGACCATACAGATGGGCGGTAGCATACTTCTCCAAACAGCTGGATGCCGCTGCGAAAGGGTGGCCCAGCTGTCTGAGAGCAGTAGCAGCTGTCATTCTAAACATTCAAGAAGCCCGAAAGTTCACTCTAGGCCAGAAAATGACTGTCCTAGTTTCCCATACTGTATCTGCGGTCCTTGAAGCAAAAGGAGGGCATTGGCTTTCCCCACAAAGGTTCCTGAAATATCAAGCTATAATGGTTGAACAGGATGATGTTGAAATCGTGACCACAAACATCATCAATCCGGCCTCATTCCTTGATGGGAACATCGGGGAGCCAGTGAGTCATGACTGCTTGGAAACAATTGAAACCACGTATTCTAGTCAAACGGATCTTAAAGATGTCCCTATCGATGGAGCCGAACATTGGTTCACCGATGGAAGCAGCTATATGTTAAATGGAAGGCGGCATTCCGGATATGCTGTTACCACTTTCGAAAAGGTGATAGAGTCCAGGCCACTATCAGCCGACGTCTCGGCCCAAAAGGCCGAGATCATAGCCCTTACCCGAGCCCTGGAGAGAGCCCAGGGAAGGACTGTAAACATTTGGACTGACTTTAAATATGCCTTTGGGGTGGTACATGCCCATGGAGCAATATGGAAGGAAAGAGGACGGTTAAATTCTCATGGAAAAACCATCAAACACAGAAGAGATTTTGAAAATCCTGAATGCAGTCCAACTTCCCGAAAAGGTGGCAATTATGCATATTAAAGCACACCAGAAAGTGAGCACAGAATTGGAAAGAGGAAATGAGCTGGCAGATAGGGAAGCAAAACAAGCAGCTAGAGAAACAATCAAGGTAGAGGGTGCGCTAATTCCTGATGGACAGGTATTTCTAGAAGGTAAACCAGAATACACAAAGGAAGACGGCAAACTTATTAATGATCTAAAGGGATCATATAATGAGGAAGGGTGGGCCAATTACTACCCCTCACACGGGAGGGTAGTAATTCCCTCCTACATGATATGGTCAGTAGTCCGAGAAGAACATAGAAAAAGACACTGGGGGGGGGGGGCGGGGGGCGGGGCAGAAGCCCTATATAAAGATCTCATCAGGAACATAATAGCGCGAAACTTATACACTACCGTTAGACAAGTAAGTCAACAATGTGATCTTTGTCTCCAGACTAATCCTGAAGTTGTAAAAGGGCCGAAACTTGAAAAAAATCGGAAAGGGGAATGGTCCGGGACAACATTGGCAGATTGATTTCTCAGAACTCCCTAGAAAAGGGGGGTACCGATACTTAGTAGTACTTACTGATACCTTTTCAGGCTGGCCAGAAGCTTCCCCGTGCAGAACTGCTAAAGCCCGGGAAGTAACCAAAATACTGCTCCAGGAAATAGTACCTAGGTTTGGAGTCCCAGCGGTAATGTCCTCGGATAGAGGACCACATTTTGTGTCCAGAATAGTACAAGAAATTAGCCACCATCTAGGGATAGATTGGCAATTACATACCTCTTACCGACCACAATCAAGTGGCCAGGTGGAGAAAATGAATCACCTAATCAAACAACAGATTGTCAAGTTGGGTCAGGAAACTAATCTAACTTGGCCTCAGTCTTTACCATTAGCTCTTATACAAATACGAACCAGACCAAGAGCAAGAGAAGGGCTTAGTCCATTCGAAATTCTATATGGCCGACCCTATGGGGTACAAAAGGGAACACCTTCACAAATTGGTGAAGAAATAATGACCTCCTATATGGTGGCACTAAACAAACAATCAAAAAGAATTGAAAAACATGTAATGGGAACACGTAGTAGGGGTCTGGATGGGCCTGTTCACGATATACAACCAGGGGACTATATATATGTCTCTTACAGAAAAAACCCCGGAACCACAGAGGACCGGACCTTTTCAAGTCCTCCTCACCACCTACATGGCAATTAAGGTAGAGGGACAGAACTCCTGCATACACCATACTCGGATCAAGAGAGCCTCTGCAACCTTGTGGAAAGTAACTCCAGACAACAACGAAGACTTGAGACTTAAACTCGTTCGAACGGATAAGGGCAGGAACAATGTGGGTAACAAGTATGTGAGCCAAAAGCAGTAGTGAACCGGTGGGACACCACAGCAAAGGATACCGGACAAAGAAACCAGGACCGGCCAGTAACTAATATTGCCCAAATCTGTCATCAGTGCAGTTTATATCTTATTTGTCATTTTATTATAGGAAATATAAAACCCATTTTAGTAGGTCACAGAAGGCAGTACATTATCTACAGAAGTAGCTGTACTAATCCTCTAGAACAACTAAATCCTAAAATGACCAATTGTTTAACTGGAATTGTGATTGGGTTTGCAATATTTTCCTGCATTTTACCACTAACTTGTAATCAAAAGGACACCAAATGGCCGTGGTCTCACGCCTACCTTGGGTTTACAGGAAGCATGGGACCACCTTTCAAATGGTCGGGCTTAAACTTGGCCGCTGTGGTTATGCACGAAATGGAAATGTACTCAGGGCATGAGTGGGGCTGGGACAGAGGCAACAGGGATCCTTAATACTACGGTGCCCCCTGTTGTGATCTTCTTGATTAGCTTAGGAATTTTATTAATATTAACTATTATGCTGTACCTATGGGTTTGGAGAATGTTTAAGAAAGTAACACTGTCGTAACTGTGCCCCGATCACGACCAGACTACGCAGTCTCTCTCTCACTCCCCCCACCCTCCAAGAGAACAGGGGGAGATAATATAAAGAAAAACGGCTTGAGGTTTGACATAAGGACAGGGAGAAATCCTTAAAGTTACCGTTACGGGCAAAACAGACTCCTCTTGGGGAAAACTATTCATTTATTACTACAAACAGCAAGATAATGAGACAGAGAACAAGATAACCTCCCTCCACCCCTCCCTCTTCCCAAGCTTAACATTATCTCTACCACCTTCCCCCCCCGAGTTGCACAGGAAAGGGAAGAGGGAATGGGGATGGCGGTCAGTTCATCACACGTTGTTTTACGCCGCTGCTTCATGGTTGGGGGAAGACCTCCTCACATTCCTCCCCTGCCCTGTTGTGGGGTCCCTCCCATACATCACAGTCCTTCGTGAAACTGCTCCGGCGTGGGTCATCTCTTCCACGGAGTGCAGTCTCTCCAGAATGGCTGTCCCAGCGGGCCCTCCACGGGCCGATTCGGGCCCAGTCAGCAGCCTGGCAAGAGGCCAGAGGGTGAGGCCTGCAAGGCCCATGAGGCCTGTGCCTCCCCCTCTGTGCCTCTGCCCCCGCTCAGCTTCTTCACATCTTCTCTTCCCTCTTTTTTTTTCCTTCTGTTTTCCCCTTCTTAAATATGTTATCGCAGAGGCGTTATCACGGAACATTCTGCTACCAATCGGCTCAGCTTTGGCCAGCAGCGGGTCCGCCCTAGGCCTGGCAGAATCCACTGAACAAAGGGGAGTGACTTCTAGCAGTTTCCTACAGAAGCTACCACATTAGCCCCCCTCTCCCCCAACAAAACCGTGTATGATGCTTCATATCATTCAGGGAAACTGTTTAAGTAAAAGAATTTACTTAGTGTGATAAAAAGGGGGGATTGATATAGGGGACCACGTAGAAATGGGGACAATAAGTTAATCACAACTATATATGTATGCACTTAAAGAATTGCTGTAGTTCAGCCCCAATCGGGACCAGACTACACAGTCTCTCTCTCACTCCCCGCCCCCAAGAGAACAGGGGGAGATTTGGTAAACAAAAGAAAACCAGGGAAAAAACCAAACACGTGGGTTGAGATTGAACAAAAAGTAAATTTAACAGTAATGACAGAAGAAAACAAAACAGTGATGCAATACAAATACAGTATAATGGCTTACAACAAATCTCCACACTTAGTTTCTTCCAAGCAGCAGGAGGCTCCCTTCAGCACCCTCCTCGCTTATATACTGAGCATGATGTCAGATGGGATGGAACAGCCCTTTGGCTAATTTGGGTAAATTAACCCCAGCTGTTAGCTAATTAGTTAACTATCCCAGCCATAGGAGCTACCAGCTGCAGTTCTCCACCCAGCTCAGGTAAATATTAGCTCTATCCTAGCCAGAACCAGGACAAGAATATAGTTACAAAACATAGTCACGTAACCATATAGCTTAGAGAAACAATTAATGGAGGAGGAAGTCTGTTTTTTTTTCTTTTCCTGACGAAGGACTCATTTGTAAGGAGTGAGAAACAGTCTCGCATTATCTCAAGGGAGTGATTAGAAAGAACAAGAATTCAAAACCAGGATGGCATGTGTCACAAATACGTCTATAAACCTCCTTGCTAAAGGAAAACAGATGGTTAACAAGGACATGAATCAGCTCAAGCTGATAAGAACACTGCAAGCTTGCAGGATCATTGCATTCTAGGCTAAAGGTGAAAAGTACACCATGAAGAAGACCTACGGCCTTCATCCCAAAGACCACCGAAGACCCCTGCCCACAATTATTGGGAGAATTTGCGCAAGCGCGAAGGACTGATAAGCTAATTAGCATACGAAGCAAGAGTAGGTGGGTTTAGGTAATGAATATGTGTAGGCGTCAATTGAATATTCATTGTTTTATTGTATAAAAATGGGACGGTTTTCTACCTCGGGCATGCACGCTTGTGGTGGAGCGATCCCCCGTGCATCTGCACGCAATAAACATACCTAGTTTATAACTTCCGAGTTACAGAGTCCATTTCCGTATGTCAATAGTAAGTGTCAGAATCCTGGTGATGCAGGAAAGCCGAGAGACCCAATGTTTTTGAGCTTGTAGATGCGGTGGGAAGAGTCGGTGAGGAGCAGCAAGAACTTTCAGAGCAGGCACTTCTGGTGTTGGAGTAATCGTCTGATGTTCGGGACTTATAAGATTTATTCTCAGAGGGCTGCCAGGTTGACTTGGTGGCAAATGTCAGAGTCCTGTTGGCCTAGGGAAGCCCAGAGCAATCGTCTGACGTTGGAGATAGTCCTAGTCAGTCCTAGACCACCAGGACTCCGACATTTTCCACCATTTCAAGCCGGCAGCCCTGTGAGCAGCTCTTGCTGCTCCTCACCGGTTGTTGACGCCACATCTACAACACCACAGACATTGGGGCTCCGGGCTTTCCCTGACGAACAGCGCTTCGACGTTTACCATCAACTGCACTGGAGCACCCACTAAAATATTACTCTAAAAAGCAAGAACGTCGGACCATTGTTCCCACACCAAAAGTGCCAGCAACTAAAGCTCTTGCTGCTCCTCAGCGGCAGTTGACGCCACATTTACAGCATCACAGACACTGGGGCTGCGGGCTTTCCCTGACGAACAGGGCTTCGACGTTTACCATCAACTGCACAAGGCCGCCCACTGGAGAAATACCCTAAAAATCACGAGCGTCGGACGATTGCTCCCATACCAAAAGTGCCAGCAACTAAAGATCTTCCTGCTCCTCACAGGCCGTTCACACCACATCTACAGCACCACAGACACTGGGGCTCCGGGCTTTCCCTGACGAACAGGGCTTTGACGTTTACCATCAAGTGCACGGAAGAGCCTACTGAAAAAATACCCTAAAAATCACGAATGTCAGATGATTGCTCCCATACCAAAAGAGCCAGCAACTAAAGCTCTTGCTGCTCCTCACCTGCCCTTCACACCGCATCTACAGGACCACAAACACCGGGGCTCTGGGCTTTCCCTGATGAACAGTGCTTCAACATTTAACATCATCTGCACGGAAGCGTCCACTGAAAAAATATCCTAAAAATCACGAATGTCGGACGATTGCTCCCACACCAAAAGTGCCAGCAACTAAAGCTCCTGCTGCTCCTCACTGGCCGTTGAGGCCGCATCTACAACACCACAGACATCGGGGCTCCGGGCTTTCCCTGACAAACAGCGCTTAGACGTTTACCATCTACTGCACAGGGCCGCCCACTGAAAATATACCCTAAAAATCAAGAACCTCAGACGATTGCTCCAACACCAAAAGTGCCAGGAACTAAAGCTCTTCCTGTTCCTCACCCACCCTTCACACCACATCTACAGCACCACTGACACTGGCGCTCCGGGCTATCCCTGACGAACAGCGCTTTGACCTTTACCATCAACTGCATAGGAGCACCCACTAAAAAAAAATACCATAAAAAATATGAATGTCTGACGATTGCTCCCACACCAAAAGTGCTAGCAACTCAAGCTCTTGCTGCTCCTCACCAGCCGCTAACGCCGCATCTACAGTACCACAGACACTGGGGCTCCGGGCTTTCTCTGATGAACAGCGCTTCGACGTTTACCAACAGCTGCACAGAAGCGCCCACAGAAAATATATCCCAAAATCACGAACGTTGGACGATTGCTCCCATACCAAAAGTGCCAGCAACTAAAGCACTTGCTGCTCCTCACCAGCAGTTGACTACGCATCTACAGCACCACAGACATTGGGGCTCCGGGCTTTTCATGACCAACAGCGCTTCGACGTTTACCATAAACTGCATAGGAGCACCCACTAAAAAATACCATAAAAGGTACGAATGTCAGACGATTGCTCCCACAGCAAAAGTGCCAGCAACTCAAGCTCTCGCTGCTCCTCACCGTCCATTCACGCCGCATCTACAGCATCACAGACAATGGGCCTTCTGGCTTTTCCGGACGAACAGCGCTTCGAAGTTTCCCATCAACTGCACAGGGCCGTCCACTGAAAAAATACCCTAAAAATCACGAATGTCGCACGATTGCTCCCACACCAACCGTGCCAGACACTAAAGCTCTTTCTGCACCTCACCAGCAACTGATGCCGCATCTACAGCACCACAGACACTGGGGCTGCGGGCTTTCCCTGACGATCAGCGCTTCGACGTTTACATCAGTCGAACGGAATTTCCCCTGAAAAGTACCCTAAAAATCATGAACGTCAGATGATTGCTCCCACACCAAAAGTGCCAGCAACTAAAGCTCTTGCTGCTCCTCACCCACCCTTAACACCGCATCTTCAGGACCACAGACATTGGGAATCCGGGCATTCCCTGACGAAAATGCTTTGACATTTACCATCAATTGCACGGAAGTGCCCTCTGAAAAAATACCCTAAAAATCACGAACGTCGGACGATTGCTCCCACACCAAAAGTGCTAGTAACTAAAGCTCTTGCTGCTCCTCACCAGCTGCTGACGCCGCATCTACAGTACCACAGACACTGGGGCTCCAGGCTTTCTCTGATGAACAGCGCTTTGACGTTTACCAACAACTGCACAGAAGCGCCCACAGAAAATATATCCTAAAATCACGAAAGTCGGACTATTGCTCCCACACCAAAAGTGCTAGCAACTAAAGCTCTTGCTGGTCCTCACCAGCCGCTGATGCCGCATCTACAGTACCACAGACACTGGGGCTCCAGGGTTTCCCTGACAAACAGTCCTTCGAAATTTACCATCAACAGCACAGGACCAGCACTGACAAAATCCACTAAAAATCATGAACATTGGACGATTGCTCCCACACCACAGCTGCCAGCAACTAAAGCACTTGCTGCTCCTCACCGGCATTTGACGTCGCATCTACAGCATCACAGACATTGGGGTTCTGGGCTTTTCATGACCAACAGCGCATCGACGTATAACATAAAATGCACAGGGCCGCCCACTGACAAAATACCCTAAAAATCACGAAGGTCTGCATATTGCTCTGACACCAGAATTGCCAGCAATTCAAGCTCTTGCTGCCCCTCACCGGACTTTAATGCTGCACCTACACCACCAGAGACAATGGGGCTCTGGGCTTTCCATGACCAACAGCCTTTCGACATTTACCATCAACTGCACAGAATGCCCATTGAAAAATTACCCTAAAAATCACGAACGTGGGACAATTGTTCCCACACCAAAAGTGCCAGCCACTCAGGCTCTTGCTGCTCCTCAGCGGCCGTTGACACCGCATCTACAGCAGCACAGACACTGGGGCTCTGGGCTTTCCCAGATGAACAGCGCTTCGACTTTTACCATCAACTGCACGGAAGCGCCCACAGAAAAAAATATCCCAAAATCACCAAAGTCGGATGATTGCTCCCATACCAAAAGTGCCAGCAACTAAAGCACTTGTTGCTCCTCACCGGCAGTTGACTCCGCATCTACAGCACCACAGACATTGGGGCTCTGGGCTTTTCATGACCAACAGTGCTTCGACGTTTACCATCAACTGCATAGGTGCACCCACTAAAAAAAATACCATAAAAGGTACGAATGTCAGACGATTGCTCCCACAGCAAAAGTGCCAGAAACTCAAGCTCTTGCTGCTCCTCACTGGCCGTTCACGCCGCATCTACAGCATCGCAGACAATGGGGCTTCTGGCTTTTCCAGACGAACAGCGCTTCGAAGTTTCCCATCAACTGCCGTCCACTGAAAAAATACCCTAAAAATCACGAATGTCGCACGATTGCTCCCACACCAATCGTGCCAGACACTAAAGCTCTTTCTGCACCTCACCAGCCGTTGATGCCGCATCTACAGCAGCACAGACATTGGGGCTGCGGGCTTTCCCTGACGATCAGCGCTTCGACGTTTACATCAGTCGCATGGAAGTTCCCCTGAAAAGTACCCTAAAAATCATGAACGTCAGACGATTGCTCCCACACCAGAAGTGCCAGCAACTCAAGCTCTTGCTGCTCCTCACCGGCCGTTGATGCCACATCTACAACACAACAGACACT
Source organism: Otis tarda (assembly GCA_026413225.1). NCBI lineage: Eukaryota > Metazoa > Chordata > Aves > Otidiformes > Otididae > Otis > Otis tarda. The sequence continues at coordinate 27,627 of JAPMTP010000113.1, forward strand.
GGGGCTCTGGGCTTTCCCTGACCAAGAGCTCTTCAATGTCTACCATCAATTGCACGGAAGTGCCCACTGAAAAAATACCCTAAAAACCAGGACCAGCACTGACAAAATCCACTAAAAATCACCAACGTTGGACGATTGCTCCCATACCAAAAGTGCCAGCAACTCAAGCTCTTGCTGCTCCTCACCCGCCCATCACACCGCATCTAGAAAACCTCAGACACTGGGGCTCCGGGCTTTACCTGACAAACAGCGCTTCGAGATTTACCAGTAAGTGCTCGGAAGCGCCCACTGAAACAAATACACTAAAAATCATGAATGTCCGACGATTGCTCCCACACCAAAAGTGCCAGCAACTCAAGCTCTTGCTGCTTATCACTAGCCGTTGACGTCGCATCTACAGCACCACAGACACTGGGGGTCCAGGCTTTCCCTGATGAACAGCGCTTCGCCGTTTTGCCATCAACAGAACAGGGCCGTCCACTGATGAAATACACTAAAAATCATAAATGTCTGACGATTGCTCCCACACCAAAAGTGCCAGACACTCAAGCTCTTGCTGCTTATCACTAGCCGTTGACGTCGCATCTACAGCACCACAGACATTGGGGGTCCAAGCTTTCCCACATGAACAGCGCTTCAGCATTTCCCATCAACTGCACAGTGCCGTCCACTGAAAAAATACCCTAAAAATCATGAACGTGGGACGATTGCTCCCACTCCACAACTGCCAGCAACTCAAGCTCTTGCTGCTCCTCAGTGGCCATTCACGCCGGTTCTACAGCACCAGCGACACTGGGGCTTCGGGATTTCCCTGACGAACAGCGCTTCGACGTTTACCATCAACTGCACGGAAGCGCCCACTGACAAAATACCCTAAAAATCAAGAACTTCAGACGATTGCTCCCACACCAAAAGTGCCAGCAACTCAAGCTCTTGCTGCTCCTCACCGACTGTTGATGCCGTACATACAGCACCACAGGCACTGCGGCTCCAGGCTTTCCCTGATGAACACCGCTTCCACGTTTACCATCAACCGCACAAAAGCGCCCACTGAAAAAATACACTAAAAATCACGAACGTCAGACGATTGCTCCCACACTAAAACTGCTAGCAACTAAAGCTCTTGCTGCTCGTCAGCGGCCATTGACCTCGCATCTACAGTACCACAGACATTGGGGCTCCGGGCTTTCCCTGACGAACAGCGCTTCAACGTTTCCCGTCAACTGCACAGGGCCTCCCACCGAAAAAATACCCTAAAAATCACGAACGTCAGACGATTGCTCCCACACCAAAAGTGCTAGCAACTCAAGCTCTTGCTGCTCCTCACTGCCGTTTCCACCGCATCTACAGCACCACAGACATTGGGGCTCCGGGCTTTTCATGACCAACAGAGCTTCGAAGTTTACCATTAAGTACTAAGGCCCGCCCTCTTACAAAATGCCCTAAAAATCACGAATGTCGGACGATTGCTCCCACAGCAAAAGTGCCAGCCACTCAAGCTCTTGCTGCTACTCCCCGGCCGTTGACGCCTCATCTACAGCACTACAGACAATGGGGCTCTGGGCTTTTCCTGACCAACAGTGCATCGACGTCTAGTATGAATTGCACGGAACCGCGCACTGAAAAAATACTCTAAAAATCACGAATGTCAGATGATTGCTCCCACACCAAAAGTGCCACCAACTAAAGGTCTTGCTGATCCTAACCGGCCATTGGCAGCGCATCTACAGCACCACAGACATTTGGATTCCGGGCTTTCCCTGTCGAACTGCGCTTCTACATTTAACATCAACTGCACGGAAGCGCCCACTGAAAATATACTCGAAAAATCACGAACGTCGGACCATTGCTCCCATACGAAAAGTGCCAGCAACTAAAGCTCTTGCTGCTCCTCAGAGGCTGTTGACACCGCATCTACAGCACCACCGACACTGGGGCTTCGGGCTTTCCCTGACCCACAGCGCTTCGACTTTTACCATCAACGGCACGGAAGCGCCCACGGAAAAAAAACACAAAAAATCACAAACATCGGACGATTGCTCCCACACCGAAAGTGCCAGCAACACAGGCTCTTGCTGCTCCTCACCTCCCCTTCACACGGCATCTACAGCACCACAGACACTGAGGCTCCGGACTTCCCATGAAGAACAGCGCTTCGACGTTTACCATCAACTGCACAGGGCTGCCCACTTCCAAAATGCCCCAAAATTCACGAACGTCGGATGATTGCTCCCACACCAAAAGTGCCAGCAACTCAAGCTCTTGCTTCTCCTCACCGGCCGTTGATGCCGCACATACAGCACCACAGACATTGGGGCTCCAGGCTTCCCATGACGAACAGCGCTTTGAAGTTTACCATCAACTGCAGGGAAGAGCCCACTTAAAGATACCCTAAAAATCACGAATATTGGACGATTGCTCCCACACCAAAAGTGCCAGCCACTGAAGCTCTTGCTGCTCCTCAGCGGCCTTTGACGCTGCATCTACAGCACCACCGACACTGGGGCTCTGGGCGTTCCCTGACCAACTCTGCTTCGACGTTTACCATCAACTGCACGGAATCGCCCACTGAAAAAAAAACCACTAAAAATCATGAACGTCAGACGATTGCTCCCACACCAAAAGTGCCAATAACTAAAGCTCTTGCTGCTCCTCACCGGCCGTTGACGCCTCTTCTACAGCACCACAGACACTGGGGCTGCGGTCTTTCCCTGACGAACAGCGCTTCGACATTATCATAAAATGCACAGGAGTACCCACTAAAAACATTACCCTAAAAATCACGAACGTCGGACGATTGCTCCCACACCAAAAGTGCCAGCAAATAAAGCTCTTGCTCCTCCTCACCGCCCCTTCACACCGCACCTACAGCACCACATACACTGGGGCTCCCGGCTTTCCCTGATGAACAGCGCTTCGACGTTTACCATCAACTGCACAGGGCCGCCAACTTACAAAATGCCCTAAAAATCATGTACGTGGGACGATTGCTCCCACACCAAAAGTGCCAGCAACTCAAGCTCTTGCTGCTCCTCACCGGCTGTTTTCGCAGCATCTACAACACAGACACTGGTGCTTCAGGCTTTCCCTGATGAACAGCGTTTCGAAATTTACCATCATCTGCACTGAAGCGCCCACTGAAGAAATTACACTAAAAATCATGAACATGGGATGATTGTTCCCACACCAAACGTGCCAGCAACTCAGGCTCTTGCTGCTCCTCACCCACCCTTCACACCGCATCTACAGGACACCAGACATTGGGGCTCTGGGCTTTCCCTGATGAACAGCGCTTCTACGTTTTTCATCAACTACACAGGGCCTCCCACTTACAAAATGCTTCAAAAACCACGAACATTGCACGATTGCTACCCCATCAAAAGTGCCAGCAACTAAACCTCTTGCTGGCCCTCACTGGCCGCTGACGCCGCAACTACAGCACCACAGACACTGGGGCTCTCGGCTTTCCATGGCCAACAGCACTTCGACGTTTGCCATCAACTGCAGGGAAGAGCCCACTGAAAACATACCCTAAAAATCACGAACGTCGGACGATTGCTCCCACACCACAAGTGCCAGCAACTAAAGCTCTTGCTGCTCCTCACCGGCCGTTGACGCCACACGTACAGCACCAGAGACACTGGGGATTCAGGCTTTCCCTGACGAACAATGCTTCAACTTTTAACATAAACTGTAGGAAAATGCCCACGAAAAACATTACCCTAAAAAGTATGAATGTCGGACAATTCCTCCAACACCAAAAGTGCCAGCCACTCAAGCTCTTGCTGCTCCTCAGCGGCCATTGGCAGCGCATCCACAGCACCACAGACCTTGGGGCTGCGGGCTTTCCCTGAGGAGCAGGGCTTCAACGTTTGCCACCAGCTGCACGTGGGCTACCCACTGATAAAATGCCCTAAAAATCACGAACGTGGGACGATTGTCCCCACAACAAAAGTGCCAGCAACTGAAGCTCTTGCTGCATCTTACCGGCTGTTGACGCCTCATCTACAGCACCAGAGACACTGGGACTCCAGGCTTTCCCTGACGTACAGTGCTTCGACGTTTACCATCAACTGCATGGGAGAACCCACTAAAAACAATACCCTAAAAATCACCGACGTCGGACGATTGCTCTCACACCAAAAGTGCCAGCAACTAAAGCTCTTGCTGCTCCTCACCCACCCTTCACACCGCATCTACAGCACCACAGACATTGGGGCTCAAGCCTTTCCCTGACCAACAGCGCTTTGATGTTTACCATTAACTGCACAGCGCCGCCCACTGATAAAATGCCCTAAAAATTACGACCTTTGGATGATTGTTCCCACACCAAAAGTGCCAGCAACTAAAGCTCTTGCTGCTTCTCACAGGCCTTTGATGCCTCATCTACAGCACCACAGACACTGGCTCCACTGGGGCTGCGGTCTTTCCCTGATGAAGAGTGCTTCGACGCTTCCCATAAACTGCACAGGAGTACCCACTAAAAACATTACCCTAAAAATCACGAACGTCGGACGATTGCTCCCACACCAAAAGTGCCAGCAACTTAAGCTCTTACTGCTCCTCACCGGCTGTTGTCGCAGCATCTACAACAACACAGACACTGGTGCTTCAGGCTTTCCCTGATGAACAGCGTTTCGAAGTTTACCATCAACTGCACTGAAGCGCCCACTGGAGAACTTACACAAAAAATCACGAACGTCGGACGATTGCTCCCACACCAAAAGTGCCAGCCACTCAAGCTCTTGCTGCTCCTCAGCGGCCATTGGCAGTGCACCTACAGCACCACAGACACTGGGGCTTCGGGCTTTCCCTGACGAACAAGGCTTCGATGTTTACCACCAGCTGCACGTAGGCGCCTACTGAAAAAAACCCCGAAAAATCACGAACGTCGGACCATTGCTCCCACACCAAAAGTGCCAGCCACTCAAGCTCTTGCTGCTCCTCAGCGGCCATTGGCAGTCCACCTACAGCAGCACAGACATTGGGGTTCCGGGCTTTCCCTGACGAACAGGGCTTCGACGTTTACCACCAGCTGCACGTGGGCGCTCACTGAAAAAAAAATCCCAAAAATCACGAACGTAGGAAGAGTGCTCCCACACCAAAAGTGCCAGCCACTCAAGCTCTTGCTGCCCCTCATCGGCCATTGGCAGTCCACCTACCGCACCACAGACATTGGGGCTCCGGGCTTTCCCTGACGAACAGGGCTTCGATGTTTACCACCAGCTGCACCTTGGCGCCCACTGAAAAAACCACGAAAAATCACGAACGTCGGACCATTGCTCCCACACCAAAAGTGCCAGACACTCAAGCTCTTGCTGCTCCTCAGCGGCCACTGGCAGCGCACCTACAGCTGCACAGACATTGGGGCTCCGGGCTTTCCCTGACGAACAGGGCTTCGACGTTTACCACCAGATGCAGGTGGACGCCCCCTGAAAAAAAACCCCGAAAAATCACGAACGTCGGACCATTGCTCCCACACCAAAAGGGCCAGCCACTCAAGCTCTTTTTGCTCCTCAGCGGTCAGTGGCAGTGCACCTACAGCACCACAGACATTGGGGCTCCGGGCTTTCCCTGACGAACAGGGCTTCGACGTATACCACCAGCTGCACCCGGGCGCTCCCTGAAAAAAAACCCCGAAAAATGAGGGACGTCGGAAAATTGCTCCCACACCAAAAGTGCCAGACACTCAAGATTTTGCTGCTCCTCAGCGGCCATTCGCAGCGCTCCTACAGCCCAACAGACCTTGGCGCTCCGGGCTTTCCCTGACGAATAGGGCTTCGACGTTTACCACCAGCTGCAGCTGTGCGCTCCCTGAAAAAAAACCCCGAAAAATAACTAACGTCGGACCATTGCTCCCACACCAAAAATGCCAGCCACTCAAGCTCTTGCTGCTCCTCAGCGGCCATTGGCAGCGCACCTACAGCAGCACAGACCTTGGCGCTCCGGGCTTTCCCTGACGAACAGGTCTTCGACGTTTAGCACCAGCTGCACCAGTGTGTCCACTGAAAGAAAAACCCCAAAAAATACGGAATGTCAGACAATTGCTCCCACACCAAAAGTGCCAGCCACTCAAGCTCTTGCTGCTCCTCAGCGGCCATAGGCAGCGCACGTACAGCAGCACAGACATTGGGGCTCCGGGCTTTCCCTAATGAACAGGGCTTCGACGTTTACCACCAGCTGCACGTGGGCGCCCCATGAAAAAAAACCCCGAAAAATCACGAACGTCGGACATTTGCTCCCACACCAAATGTGCCAGACACTCAAGCTCTTGCTGCTCCTCAGCGGCCATTCACAGCTCATCTACAGCCCCACAGACCTTGGGTCTCCGGGCTTTCTCTGAGGAACAGGGCTTCGAAGTTTACCTCCAGTTGCACCAGAGCGCTCCCTGAAAAAAACCCCAAAAAATCACGAACGTCGGACCATTGCTCCCACACCAAAAGTGCCAGCCACTCAAGCTCTTGCTGCTCCTCAGCAGCCATTCACAGCGCATCTACAGCAGCACAGACACTGGGGCTCTGGTCTTTCCCTGAAGAACAGGGCTTGGACAATAACCACCAGGTGCAACAGGGCGCCCCCTGAAAAAAAAACCCAAAAAATCACGAACGTTGGACCTTTGCTCCCACACCAAAAGTGCCAGCCACTCAAGCTCTTGCTGATCCTCAGCGGACATTGAAGCGCACCTACAGCAGCATAGACACTGGGGCTCCGGGCTTTCCCTGACGAACAGGGCTTCGACGTTTACCACCAGCTGCACCAGGGCGCCCCATGAAAAGAAACCCTGAAAAATCACGAACGTCGGACGATTGCGCCCACACCAAAAGTGCCAGCCACTCAAGCTCTTGCTGCTCCTCAGCGGCCATTGGCAGCGCATCTACAGCAGCACAGACACTGGGGCTCCGGGCTTTCCCTGACGAACAGGGCTTCGATGTTTACCACCAGCTGCAGGTGGACGGCCCCTGAAAACAAACCCCGAAAAACCAAGAACATCGGACCATTGCTCCCACACCAAAAGTGCCAGCCACTCAAGCTCTTGCTGCTCCTCATCGGACATTGGCATCGCACCTACAGCAGCACAGACACTGCGGCTCCAGGCTTTCACTGACGAACAGGGCTTGGACGTTTACCACCAGCTGCACCTCGGCGCTCCCTGAAAAGAAACCCTCAAAAATCACGAACGACGGACGATTGAGCCCACACCAAAAGTGCCAGCCAATCAAGCTCTTGCTGCTCCTCAGCGGCCATTGGTAGCGCACCGACAGCCCCACAGACATTAGGGCTTGGGACTTTCTCTGACGAACAGGGCTTCGACCTTTATCACCAGCTGCACGTGGGCGCCCACCGAAAAAAATCCCCGAAAAATCACGAATATCGGACGATTCCTCCCACACGAAAAGTGCCAGCCACTCAAGCTCTTGCTGCTCCTCAGCGGCCATTGGCAGCGCATCTACAGCAGCACAGACTCTGGGGCTCCGGGCTTTCCCTCACGAACATGGCTTCGATGTTTACCACCAGCTGCACGTGGGCAATCCCTGAAAAAAAACCCTGAAAAATCACGAACGTCGGACCATTGCTGCCACACCAAAAGTGCCAGCCACTCAAGCTCTTGCTGCTCCTCAGCAGCCATTGGCAGCGCACCTACAGCAGCACAGACATTGGGGCTCCGGGCTTTCCCTGACGAACAGGGCTTCGACGTTTACCACCAGCTGCATCTGGGCGCCCACTGAAAAAAAACCCTGATAAATCACGAATGTCAGACGACTGCGCCCACACCAAAAGTGCCAGCCACTCAAGCTCTTGCTGCTCCTCAGCGGACATTGGTAGCGCACCGACAGCCCCACAGACACTGGGGCTCCGGGCTTTCCCTGACGAACAGGGCTGCGATATTTACCACCAGCTGCACGTGGGCGCCCCATGAAGAAAAACCCCGAAAAATCACGAATGTCGGACGACTGCGCCCACACCAAAAGTGCCAGCCACTCAAGCTCTTGCTGCTCCTCAGCGGCCATTCGCAGCGCACCTACAGCACCAAAGACATTGGGGCTCCGGGCTTTCTCTGAGGAACAGGGCTTCGAAGTTTACCTCCAGCTGCACCAGAGCGCCCCCTGAAAAAAAAACCCGAAAAATCACGAACGTCGGACGATTACGCCCACACGACACGTGCCAGCCAATCAAGCTCTTGCTGCTCCTCAGCGGACATTGGTAGCGCACCGACAGCCCCACAGACACTGGGGCTCCGGGCTTTCTCTGACGAACAGGGCTTCGACCTTTACCACCAGCTGCACGTGGGCCCCCCCTTAAAAAAAAACCCGAAAAATCACGAACGTCGGACCATTGTTCCCACACCAAAAGTGCCAGCCACTCAAGCTCTTGCTGCTCCTCAGCGGCCATTGGCAGCGCACCTACAGCAGCACAGACAATGGAGCTCCGGGCTTTTCTGACGAAGAGGGGTTCGATGTTTACCACCAGCTGCACGTGTGCGCCCCATGAAAAAAAACCCTGAAAAATCACGAACGTCAGACAATTGCTCCCACGCCAAAAGTGCCAGCCACTCAAGCTCTTGCTGCTCCTCAGCGGTTATTGGTAGCGCACCTACACCAGCACAGACATTGGGGCTCTGGGCTTTCCCTGAAGAACAGGGCTTCGATGTTTAACACCAGCTGCACCAGGGCGCCCCATAAAAAGAAACCCTGAAAAATCACGAACGTCGGACGATTGCTCCCACACGAAAAGTGCCAGCCACTCAAGCTCTTGCTGCTCTCAGCGGCCATTGGCAGAGCACCTACAGCAGCACAGACTCTGGGGCTCCGGGCTTTCCCTCACGAACAGGCCTTCGACGTTTACCACCAGCTGCACCTCGGCGCCCCCTGAAAAGAAACCCCAAAAAATCACGAACGTCGGACCATTGCTCCCACACCAAAAGTGCCAGACACTCAAGCTCTTGCTGCTCCTCAGCGGGCATTGGTAGCGCACCTACAGCAGCACAGGCACTGCGGCTGTAGCTGGCTTCTAAGTTTACCACCAGCTGCACCTCGACGCCCCCTGAAAAGAAACCCTGAAAAATCACGAACGTCGGACCATTGCTCCCACACCAAAAGTGCTAGCCACTCAAGCTCTTGCTGCTCCTCAGCGGCCACTGGCAGCGCACCTACAGCAGCATAGACATTGGTGCTCTGGTCTTTCCCTGAAGAACAGGGCTTGGACGTTTACCACCAGCTGCACCAGGGCGCCCCAGGAAAAGAAACCCTGAAAAATCACGAACGTCGGACGATTGCGCCCACACAAAACGTGCCGGCCAATCAAGCTCTTGCTGCTCCTCAGCAGCCATTTGTAGCGCACCGACAGCCCCACAGACACTGGGGCTCCGGGCTTTCCCTGAAGAACAGGGCTTCGACGTTTACCACCAGCTGCACGTGGGCGCCCACTGAAAAAAAAACCTGAAAAATCACGAACGTCGGACGATTGCTCCCACACCAAAAGTGCTAGCCACACAAGCTCTTGCTGCTCCTCAGCGGCCATTGGTAGCGCACCTACAGCAGCATATACATTGGGGCTAAGGGCTTTACCTGAAGAACAGGCCTTCGACGTTTCCCACCAGCTGCACCAGGGCACCCCAGGAAAAGAAACCCTGAAAAATCACGAACGTCGGACGATTGCGCCAACACGAAACGTGCCAGACAATCAAGCTCTTGCTGCTCCTCAGCGGCCATTGGTAGCGCACCGACAGCCCCACTGACACTGGTGCTCCGGGCTTTCTCTGACGAACAGGGCTTCGACTTTTACCACCAGCTGCACGTGGGCCCCCCCTTAAAAAAAAACTCCGAAAAATCACGAACGTCGTACGATTGCTCCCACACCAAAAGTGCCAGCCACGCAAGCTCTTGCTGCTCCTCAGCGGACATTGGCAGCGCATCAAGAGCAGCACAGACATTGGGGCTCCAGGCTTTCAGTGAGGAACGGGGCTTCGACGTTTCCCACGAGCTGCACTTGGGCGCTCCCTGATAAAAAACCCCAAAAAATCACGAACGTCGGACGTTTGCTCCCACACGAAAAGTGCCAGCCACTCAAGCTCTTGCTGCTCCTCAGCGGCCATTGGCAGCGCATCTACAGCAGCACAGACCTTGGTGCTCAGGGCTTTCCCTGACGTACAGGGCTTCGACCTTTACCACCAGCTGCACGTGGGCGCGCCCTGAAAAAAACCCCGAAAAATCACGAATGTTGGACGATTGCTACCACACCAAAAGTGCCAGCCACTCAAGCTCTTGCTCTCCTCAGCAGCCATTGGCAGCGCTCCTACAGCAGCACAGACATTGGGGCTCCGGCATTCCCTGACGAACAAGGCTATTTCTTTCACCACCAGCTGCCCCTTGGCGCCCCATGAAGAAAAACCCCGAAAAATCACGAACGTCGGACGATTGCTCCCACACCAAAAGTGCCAGCCACTCAAGCTCTTGCTGCTCCTCAGCGGCCATTGGCAGCACACCTACAGCAGCACAGACACAGGGCCTCCGGGCTGTTCTGACGAACAGGGCGGCGATATTTACCACCAGCTGCACGTGGGCGCCCACTGAAAAAAAACCCCGAAAAATCACGAACGTCGGACCACTAGTCCCTCAACAAAAGTGCCAGCCACTCAAACTCTTGCTGCTCCTCAGCGGCCATTGGCAGCGCACCTACAGCAGCACAGACATTGGGGCTCCGGGCTTTCTCTGACGAACAGGGCTTTGACGTTTACCACCAGCTGCAGGTGGGCGCCCCCTGAAAAAAAACCCCGAAAAATCACGAACGTCGGACGATTGCTCCCACACCAAAAGTGCCAGCCACTCAAGCTCTTGCTGCTCCTCAGCGGCCATTGGTAGCGCACCTACAGAAGCATGTACATTGGGGCTAAGGGCTTTCCCTGAAGAACAGGCCTTCGACGTTTACCAGCAGCTGCACCTCGGCGCCCCCTGAAAAGAAACCCTGAAAAATCACGAACATCGGACCATTGCTCACACGCCAAAAGTGCCAGCCACTCAAGCTCTTGCTGCTCTTCAGCGGCCATTGGTAGCGCATCTACAGCAGCATAGACACTGGGGCTCTGGGCTTTCCCTGAAGAACAGGACTTTGACGTTTAGCACCAGCTGCACCAGGGCGCCCCATGAAAAAAACCCTGAAAAATCACGAACGTCGGACCATTGCTCACACACCAAAAGTGCCAGCCACTCAAGCTCTTGCTGCTCCTCAGCGGCCATTGGTATCGCACTGACAGCCCCATAGACATTGGGGCTCCGGGCTTTCCCTGAAGAACAGGGCTTTGACGTTTACCACCAGCTGCACTTGTGCGCCCCCTGAAAAAAAACCCCGAAAAATCACGAACATCGGAAGATTGCTCCCACACCAAAAGTGCCAGCCAATCAAGCTCTTGCTGCTCCTAAGCGGCCATTGGTAGCGCACCTACAGTAGCATAGACATTGGGGCTCTGGGCTTTCCCTGAAGAACAGGGCTTGGACGTTTAGCACCAGCTGCACCTGGGCGCCCCATGAAAAGAAACCCTGAGAAATCACGAACGTCGGACGATTGCGCCCACACAAAAAGTGCCGGCCAATCAAGCTCTTGCTGCTCCTCAGCGGCCATTGGTAGCGCACCTACAGCAGCATATACATTGGGGCTAAGGGCTTTACCTGAAGAACAGGCCTTCGATGTTTCCCACCAGCTGCACCAGGGCACCCCATGAAAATAAACCGTGAAAAATCACGAACGTCGGACGATTGCGCTAACACGAAACGTGCCAGACAATCAAGCTCTTGCTGCTCCTCAGCGGCCATTGGTAGCGCACCGACAGCCCCACAGACACTGGTGCTCCGGGCTTTCTCTGACGAACAGGGCTTCGACTTTTAACACCAGCTGCACGTGGGCCCCCCCTTAAAAAAAAACCCGAAAAATCAAGAACGTCAGACCATTGCTCCCACACCAAAAGTGCCAGCCACTCAAGCTCTTGCTGCTCCTCAGCGGCCATTGGTAGCGCACCTACAGCAGCATATACATTGGGGCTAAGGGCTTTCCCTGAAGAACAGGGATTTGACGTTTACCACCAGATGCACATGGGCGCCCCATGAAAAGAAACCCTGAAAAATCACGAACATCGGACGATTGCTCCCACACCAAAAGTGACAGCCACTCAAGCTCTTGCTGCTCCTCAGCGGCCATTGGCAGCGCACCTACAGCAGCACGGACATTATGGCTCCGGGCTTTCCCTTTCAAACGGGGCTTCGATGTTCACTACCAGCTGCACCAGGGCGCCGCCTTAAAAAAAACTCTGAAAAATCACGAACGTCGGACAATTGCTCCCACATCAAATGTGCCAGACACTCAAGCTCTTGCTGCTCCTCAGCAGCCATTGGCAGCGCACCTATAGTAGGACAAACACTGGGGCTCTGGGCTTTCCTTGACAAACAGGGCTTTGATGTTTACCACCAGCTGCAGGTGGACGGCCCCTAAAATAACCCCGAAAACTCACGAACGTCGTACGATTGCTCCCACACCAAAAGTGCCAGCCACTCAAGATCTTGCTGCTCCTCAGCGATAATTGGCAGCGCATCTACAGCAGCACAGACATTGGGGCTCCGGGCTTTCCCTGACAAACAGGGCTTCGACGTTTGCCACCAGCTGCACCGTAGCGCTCCGTGATATAAACCCCGAAAAATCACAAACGTCGGACGATTGCTCCCACACCAAAAGTGCCAGCCACTCAAGCTCTTGCTGCTCCTCAGCAGCCATTGGCAGCGCATCAACAACAGCACAGACATTTGGGATATAGGCTATCAGTGACGAACAGGGCTTCGATGTTTCCCACCTGCTGCACCTGGGCGCTCCCTCAAAAAAATACCCTGAAAAATCACAATCGTCAGACGTTTGATCCCACACCAAAAGTGCCAGTCACTCAACCTCTTCCTGCTCCTCAGCGGCCATTGGCAGCGCATCTACAGCAGCACAGACCTTGGTGCTCCGGGCCTTCCCTGACGAACAAGGCTTCGATGTTTATCGCCAGCTGCACGTGGGTCCGCCCTGAAAAAAAGCCCGAAAAATCACTAATGTCGAACGAGTAGTCCCACACCAAAAGTGCCAGCCACTCAAGCTCTTGCTGCTCCTAAGCGGCCATTGGCAGCCCATCTACAGCAGCAGAGATGTCGGGGCTCCGGGCTTACCCTGACAAACAGCGCTTCGACATTTACCACCAACTGCACCGGAGCGCTCCGTGAAATAAAACCCGAAAAATCACGAACGTCGGACGATTGCTCCCACACCAAAAGTGCCAGCCACTCAAGCTCTTGCTGCTCCTCAGCGGCCATTGGCAGCGCACCTACAGCACCACAGACATTGGGGCTCCGGGCTTTCCTTGACGAACAGGGCTTTGATGTTTACCACCAGCTGCAGGAGTGCGCTCCCTGAAAAAAAAAACCCCGAAAAATCATGAACGTCGGACGATTGCTCCCACACCAAAAGTGCCAGCCACTCAAGCTCTTGCTGCTCCTCAGTGGCCATTGGCATCCCATCGACAGCACCACAGACATTGGGGTCCCGGGCTTTCCCTGACGAACAGGGCTTCGACGCTTATTGCCATCTGCACCTCTGCACCCCGTAAAAAAAAAAACCCCGAAAAATCACGAACGTCGGACGATTGCTCCCACACCAAAAGTGCCAGCCACTCAAGCTCTTGCTGCTCCTCAGCGGACATTGGCAGCGCAACTACAGCAGCACAGACATTGGGGCTCCAGGCTTTCAATGACAAACAGGGCTTCGACGTTTACCACCAGCTGCAGTAGAGCGGCAAATGAAAAAAAAACTCCGAAAAATCACGAACGTCGTACGATTGCTCCCACACCAAAAGTGCCAGCCACTCAAGCTCTTGCTGCTCCTCAGCGGACATTGGCAGCGCATCAAGAGCAGCACAGACATTGGGGCTCCAGGCTTTCAGTGAGGAACGGGGCTTCGACGTTTCCCATGAGCTGCACTTGGGCGCTCCCTGATAAAAAACCCCAAAAAATCACGAACGTCGGACGTTTGCTCCCACACCAAAAGTGCCAGCCACTCAAGCCCTTGCTGCTCCTCAGCGGCCATTGGCAGCGCATCTACAGCAGCACAGACCTTGGTGCTCAGGGCTTTCCCTGACGTACAGGGCTTCGACCTTTACCACCAGCTGCACGTGGGCGCACCCTGAAAAAAACCCCGAAAAATCACGAATGTTGGACGATTGCTACCACACCAAAAGTGCCAGCCACTCAAGCTCTTGCTCTCCTCAGCAGCCATTGGCAGCGCTCCTACAGCAGCACAGACATTGGGGCTCCGGCATTCCCTGACGAACAAGGCTATTTCTTTCACCACCAGCTGCCCCTTGGCGCCCCCTGAAAAAAAACCCCGAAAAATCACGAACGTCGGACGATTGCTCCCACACCAAAAGTGCCAGCCACTCAAGCTCTTGCTGCTCCTCAGCGGCCATTGGCAGCACACCTACAGCAGCACAGACACAGGGCCTCCGGGCTTTTCTGACGAACAGGGCGGCGATATTTACCACCAGCTGCACGTGGGCGCCCACTGAAAAAAAACCCAGAAAAATCACGAACGTCGGACCATTGCTCACACACCAAAAGTGCTAGCCACTCAAGCTCTTGCTGCTCTTCAGCGGCCATTGGTAGCGCACCTACAGCAGCATAGACATTGGGGCTCCGGGCTTTCCCTGAAGAACAGGGCTTTGACGTTTACCACCAGCTGCACTTGTGCGGCCCCTGAAAAAAAACCCCGAAAAATCACGAACATCGGAAGATTGCTCCCACACCAAAAGTGCCAGCCACTCAAGCTCTTGCTGCTCCTCAGCGGCCATTGGTAGCGCACCTACAGCAGCATATACATTGGGGCTAAGGGCTTTCCCTGAAGAACAGGCCTTCGACGTTTCCAACCAGCTGTACGTGGACACTCCCTGAAAAAAAACCGAAAAATCACGAACGTCGGACCACTAGTCCCTCAACAAAGGTGCCAGCTACTCAAGCTCTTGCTGCTCCTCAGCGGCCATTGGTAGCACACCGACAGCAGTACAGACACTGCGGCTCCGGGCTTTCCCTGACGAACAGGGCTTCGACCTTTACCACCAGCTGCACGTTGGCCCCCCCTTAAAACAAAACCCCGAAAAATCACGAACGTCGGTCCATTGCTCCCACACCAAAAGTGCCAGCCACTCAAGCTCTTGCTGCTCCTCAGCGGCCATTGGTATCGCACCTACAGCAGCACAGACACTGCGGCTCCGGGCTTCCCCTGACGAACAGGCCTTTGACCTTTACCACCAGCTGCACGTGGGCCGCCCCTTAAAAAAAACCCGAAAAATCACGAACGTCTGACTATTGCTCCCACACCAAAAGTGCCAGCCACTCAAGCTCTTGCTGCTCCTCAGCGGCCATTGGTAGCGCACCTACAGTAGCATAGACATTGGGGCTCTGGGCTTTCCCTGAAGAACAGGGCTTCGACGTTTACCACCAGCTGCACGTGGGCGCACACTGAAAAAAACCCTGAAAAATCACGAACGTCGGACGATTGCTCCCACACCAAAAGTGCCAGCCACACAAGCTCTTGCTGCTCCTCAGCGGCCATTGGTAGCGCACCTACAGCAGCATAAACACTGGTGCTAAGGGCTTTCCCTGAAGAACAGGGATTTGACGTTTACCACCAGATGCACCAGGGAGCCCCATGAAAAAAACCCTGAAAAATCACGAACGTCGGACGATTGCTCCCACACCAAAAGTGCTAGCCACTCAAGCTCTTGCTGCTCCTCAGTGGCCATTGGTAGCGCACCAACAGCAGCACGGACATTATGGCTCCGGGCTTTCCCTTTCAAACGGGGCTTCGATGTTCACTACCAGCTGCACCAGGGCGCCGCCTTAAAAAACACTCTGAAAAATCACGAACGTCGGACAATTGCTCCCACACCAAATGTGCCAGACACTCAAGCTCTTGCTGCTCCTCAGCAGCCATTGGCAGCGCACCTATAGTAGGACAAACACTGGGGCTCTGGGCTTTCCTGACAAACAGGGCTTTGATGTTTACCACCAGCTGCAGGTGGACGGCCCCTAAAATAACCCCGAAAACTCACGAACGTCGTACGATTGCTCCCACACCAAAAGTGCCAGCCACTCAAACTCTTGCTGCTCCTGAGCGGCCATTGGCAGCGCACCTACAGCAGCACAGACATTGGGGCTCCGGGCTTTCTCTGACGAACAGGGCTTCGACGTTTACCACCAGCTGCATGTGGGCGCCCCTTGAAAAAAAACCCCGAAAAATCACGAACGTCGGACGATTGCTCCCACACCAAAAGTGCCAGCCACTCAAGCTTTTGCTGCTCCTCAGCGGCCATTGGTAGCGCACCTACAGAAGCACGTACATTGGGGCTAAGGGCTTTCCCTGAAGAACAGGCCTTCGACGTTTACCAGCAGCTGCACCTCGGCGCCCCCTGAAAAGAAACCCTGAAAAATCACGAACGTCGGACCATTGCTCACACACCAAAAGTGCTAGCCACTCAAGATCTTGCTGCTCCTCAGCGGCCATTGGTAGCGCACGTACAGCAGCATAGACACTGGGGCTCTGGGCTTTCCCTGACGAACAGGGCTTTGACGTTTACCACCAGCTGCACCTGGACGCCCCCTGAAAAAATACCCCGAAAAATCACGAACGTCAGACGACTAGTCCCACAAACAAAGTGCCAGAAACTCATCTCTTGCTGCTCCTCCGCGGCCATTGGCAGCGCACCTACAGCAGCACAGACATTGGGGCTCCGTGCTTTCCCTGACGAACAGGGCTTTGAGTTGACCACCAGCTGCACGTGGGCGCTCCCTGAAAAAAAACCCCAAAAAATCACGAACGTCGGACGATTGCTCCCACACCAAAAGTGCCAGCCACTCAAGAGCTTTCTGCTCCTCAGCGGCCATTGGCAGGGCATCTACAGCAGCACAGACATTGGGGTAGGTGCGCTAACAATGGCCGCTGAGGAGCAGCAAGAGCTTGACTGTATGGCACTTTTGGTGTGGGAGCAATCGTCCGACGTTCGTGATTTTTCGTGGCCTTTTTTTCAGGCAGTACCCAGGTGCAGCTGGTGGTAAACGTCAAAGCCCTGTACGTTAGGGAAAGCACGGAGCCCCAATGTCTGTGCTGTTGTAGGTGCGCTGCCAATGGCCACTGAGGAGCAGCAAATGATGTGTGGCTGGCACTTTTGGTGTGGGACTAGTCCTCTGACGTTCGTGATTTTTTGGAGTTTTTTTTCATGGGGCGAACACGTGCAGCTGGTGGTAATCGTCGAAGCCCTTTTCGTCAGAGAAAGCCCGGAGCCCCAATGTCTGTTGGGCTGTAGGTGCGCTGCCAATGGCCGCTGAGGAGCAGCAAGAGCGTGAGTGGCTGGCAGTTTTGGTATGGGAGCAATCGTCCGACGTTTGTGATTTTTTGGGGTTTTTTTTCAGGGAGCGCACACGTGCAGTTGTTGGTAAAAGTCGAAGCCCTGTTCGTCAGGGAAAGCCCGGAGCCCCAAGGTCTGTGCTGCTGTAGGTGCGTTTCGAATGGCCGCTGAGGAGCAGCAAGAGCTTGAGTGACTAGCACTTTTGGTGTGGGAGCAATCGTCCGACGTTCGTGATTTTTCAGGTGTTTTTTTTAGGGAGCGCCCAGGTGCAGCTGATGGTAACCGTCAAAGTCCTGTTCGTCAGGGAAAGCCCGGAGCCCCAGTGTCTGAGCTGCTGTAGGTGCGCTGCCAATGGCCGCTGAGGAGCAGCAAGAGCTTGAGTGGCTGGCACTTTTGGTGTGGGACTAGTCCTCTGACGTTCGTGATTTTTCGGTGTTTTTTTTCATGGGGCGCCCACGTGCAGCTGGTGGTAAACTTCGAAGCCCTTTTCGTCAGAGAAAACCCGGAGCCGCGATGTCTATGCTGCTGTAGGTGCGCTACCAATTGCCGCTGAGGAGCAGCAAGATCTTGAGTGGCTGGCACTTCTGGTATGGGAGCAATGGTCCGACGTTCGTTATTTTTTGGGGTTTTTTTACAGGGCGCGCCCATGTGCAGCTGATGGTAAACGTCGAAGCCCTGTTCGTCAGGGAAAGCCAGGAGCCCCAGTGTCTGTGCTGCTGTAGGTGCGCTGCCAACAGCCGCTGAGGAGCAGCAAGATCTTGAGTGGCTGGCACTTTTGGTGTGGGAGCAATGGTCCGACATTCGTGATTTTTCGTGGTCTTTATTCAGGGAGCCCCCACGTGAAGCTGGTAGTAAACGTCGAAGCACTATGCGTCAGGGAAAACCCGCAGCCCCATTGTATTTGGGGCTGTAGGTGCGCTACCAATGGCCTCTGAGGAGCAGCAAGATCTTGAGTGGCTGGCACTTTTGCTGTAAGAGCAATCGTACGACGTTCGTGATGTTTCTGGGTTTTTTTCAGGGAGCGCCCAGGTGCAGCTGGTGGTCAACGTCAAAGCCCTGTTCGTCAGGGAAAGCCCGTAGCCCCAATGTCTGTGCTGCTGTAGGTGCGCTGCAATGGCCGCTGAGGAGCAGCAAGAGATGAGTTTCTGCCACTTTTTTTGTGGGACTAGTCGTCTGACGTTCGTGATTTTTCGGGTATTTTTTCAGGGGGGGTCCAGTTGCAGCTGGTGGTAAACGTCTAAGCCCTGCGCGTCAGGGAAAGCGCGGAGCCCCAATGTCTGTGCTGCTGTAGGTGCGCTGCCAACAGCCGCTGAGGAGCAGCAAGATCTTGAGTGGCTGGCACTTTTGGTGTGGTAGCAATGGTCCGACATTCGTGATTTTTCGTGGTCTTTATTCAGGGAGCCCCCACGTGAAGCTGGTAGTAAACGTCGAAGCACTATGCGTCAGGGAAAACCCGCATCCCGAATGTCTTTGGGGGTGTAGGTGGGCTGCCAAAGGCCGCTGAGGAGCAGCAAGAGCTTGATTGGCTGGCACGTTTCGTGTGGGAGCAATGGTCCGACGTTCGTGATTTTTCCGGGTTTTGTTTTAAGGGGGCGCCCACGTGCATATGGTGGTAAAGGTCGAAGCCCTGTTCATAAGAGAAAGCCCGGAGCCCCAATGTATATGCTGCTGTAGGTGCGCTACCAATGGCCGCTGTGGAGCAGCAAGAGCTTGAGTGGCTAGCACTTTTGGTGTGGGAGCAATGGTCAGACGTTCGTGATTTTTCAGGGTTTCTTTTCAGGGGGCGGCGAGGTGCAGCTGGTGGTAAACGTCGAAGGCCTGTTCTTCAGGGAAAGCCCTTAGCCCCAATGTATATGCTGCTGTAGGTGCGCTACCAATGGCCGCTGAGGAGCAGCAAGAGCTTGAGTGACTGGCACTTTTGGTGTGGGAGCAATCGTCCGACATTCGTGATTTTTCGGGTTTTTTTTTCAGGGGGCGCCCAAGTGCAGCTGGTGGTAAACGTAAAAGCCCTGTTCGTCAGAGAAAGCCCGGAGCCCCAATGTCTCTGCTGCTGTAGGTGCGCTGCCAATGGCCGCTGAGGAGCAGCAAGAGCTTGAGTGGGTGGCACTTTTGTTTAGGGACTAGTGGTCCGACGTTCGTGATTTTTCGGGGTTTTTTTTCAGTGGGCGCCCACGTGCAGCTGGTGGTACATATCGAAGCCCTGTTCTTCAGGGAAAGTCCGGAGGCCCAGTGTCTGTGGGCCTGCAGGTGCGCTACCAATGACCGCTGAGGAGCAGCAAGAGCTTGAGTGGCTGGTACTTTTGGTGTGGGCGTAATCGTCCAACATTCGTGATTTTTCGGGGTTTTTTTCAGTGGGCGCCCAGGTGCAGCTGGTGGTAAATATCGAACCGCTATTCGTCAGAAAAGCCCGGAGCCCCAATGTCTGTGCTGCTGTAGGTGCGCTGCCAATGGCCGCTGAGGAGCAGCAAGAGCTTGAGTGGCTGGCACTTTTGGTGTGGGAGCAATGGTCCGACGTTCGTGATTTTTCGGGTTTTTGTTTTAAGGGGGGGCCCACGTGCAGATGGTGGTAAAGGTCGATGCCCTGTTCGTCAGAGAAAGCCCGGAGCCCCAGTGTCTGTGGGGCTGTCGGTGCGTTGCCAATGGCTGCTGAGGAGCAGCAAGAGATGAGTTTCTGGCACTTTGTTTGTGGGACTAGTCGTCTGACGTTCGTGATTTTTCGGGGTATTTTTTCAGGGGGGTCCAGGTGCAGATGGTGGTAAATATCGAACCGCTGTTCGTCAGAAAAGCCCGTAGCCCCAATGTCTGTTCTGCTGTAGGTGCGCTTCCAATGGCCGCTGAGGAGCAGCAAGAGCTTTAGTGGCTTGCACTTTTGGTGTGGGAGCAATGTTCCGACGTTCGTGGTTTTTCGGGGTTTTGTTTTAAGGGGGGCCCATGTGCAGATGGTGGTAAAGGTCGAAGCCCTGTTCGTCAGAGAAAGCCCGGAGCCCCAGTGTCTGTGGGGCTGTCGGTGCGCTACCAATGGCCGCTGAGGAGCAGCAAGAGCTTGATTGGCTGGCACGTTTCGTGTGGGCGCAATCGTCCAACGTTCGTGATTTTTAAGGGTTTCTTTTCATGGGGCGCCCTGGTGCAGCTGGTGGTAAATGTCAAAGCCCTGTTCTTCAGGGAAAGCCCTTAGCTCCAATGTTTATGCTGCTGTAGGTGCGCTACCAATGGCCGCTGAGGAGCAGCAAGAGCTTGAGTGGCTGGCACTTTTGTTGAGGGACTAGTGGTCAGACGTTCGTCATTTTTCAGGGTTTTTCTTCAGTGGGCACCCACGTGCAGCTGGTGGTAAATATCGAAGCCCTGTTCTTCAGGGAAAGCCCAGAGCCCCAGTGTCTGTGGGGCTGTAGGTGCGCTACCAATGTCCGCTGAGGAGCAGCAAGAGCTTGAGTGGTTGGCACTTTTGGTGTCCGAGCAATCGTCCGACGTTCGTTAATTTTCGGGGTTTTTTTCATGGGGCGACCTGGTGCAGCTGGTGGTAAACGTCAAAGCCCTGTTCTTCAGGGAAAGCCCTTAGCCCCAATGTATATGCTGCTGTAGGTGAGTTACCAATGGCCGCTGAGGAGCAGCAAGAGCTTGAGTGGCTGGCACTTTTGGTGTGGGAGCAATCGTACGACGTTCGTGATTTTTCGGGGTTTTTTTTTCAGTGGGCGCCCAGGTGCAGCTGGTGGTAAACGTCAAAGCCCTGTTCGTCAAAGAAAGCCCGGAGCCCCAGTGTCTGTGCTGCTGTAGGTGCGCTGCCAATGGCCGCTGAGGAGCAGCAAGATCTTGAGTGGCTGGCACTTTTGTTGAGGGACTAGTGGTTCGACATTCGTGATTTATCGGTTTTTTTTTTCATGGGGCGCCGACGTGCAGCTGGTGGTAAATATCGAAACCCTGTTCGTCAGGGTAAGCCCTGAGCCCCAGTTTCTGTGGGGCTGTCGGTGCGCTACCAATGTCCGCTGAGGAGCAGGAAGAGCTTGAGTGGCTGGCACTTTTGGTGTGGGAGCAACGGTCCAACGTTCGTGATTTTTCGGGGTTTTTTTTCAGTGGGCGCCCAGGTGCAGCTGGTGGTAAACGTCGAAGCCCTGTTCGTCAATGAAAGCCTGGAGCCCCACTGTCTGTGCTGCTGTACGTGCGCTGCCAATGGCCGCTGAGGAGCAGCAAGAGCTTGAGTGGCTGGCACTTTTGGTGTGGAAGAGATAGTCCGACGTTCGTGATTTTTCGGGGTTTCTTTTCAGGGGGCGCCCACGTGCAGCTGGTGGTAAACATCGAAGCCCTGTTCGTCAGGGAAAGCCCAGAGCCCCAGTGTCTGTGCTGCTGTAGATGCGCTACCAATGTCCGCTGAGGAGCAGCAAGAGCTTGAGTGGCTGGCACTTTTGGTGTGGGCGCAGTCGTCCGACGTTCGTGATTTTTCGGGTTTGTTTTCAGTGGGCGCCCGGTGCAGCTGGTGGTAAACGTCGAAGCCCTGTTCGTCAGGGAAAGCCCGGAGCCCCATTGTCTCTGCTGCTGTAGGTGCGCTACCAATGGCCGCTGAGGAGCAGCAAGAGCTTGAATGGCTGGCACTTTGTGTGGGAGCAATGGTCCGACGTTCGTGATTTTTCTGGGTTTTTTTCACGGAGCACTCTGGTGCAGCTGGTGGTAAACGTCGAAGCCCTGTTCGTCAGGGAAAGCCCGGAGCCCCAAGGTCTGTGGGGCTGTAGGTGCGCTGCCAATGGCCGCTGAGGAGCAGCAAGAGCTTGAGTGGGTGGCACTTTTGTTTAGGGACTAGTGGTCCGACGTTCGTGATTTTTCGGGGTTTTTTTTCAGTGGGCGCCCACGTGCAGCTGGTGGTACATATCGAAGCCCTGTTCTTCAGGGAAAGTCCGGAGGCCCAGTGTCTGTGGGCCTGCAGGTGCGCTACCAATGACCGCTGAGGAGCAGCAAGAGCTTGAGTGGCTGGTACTTTTGGTGTGGGCGTAATCGTCCAACATTCGTGATTTTTCGGGGTTTTTTTCAGTGGGCGCCCAGGTGCAGCTGGTGGTAAATATCGAACCGCTATTCGTCAGAAAAGCCCGGAGCCCCAATGTCTGTGCTGCTGTAGGTGCGCTGCCAATGGCCGCTGAGGAGCAGCAAGAGCTTGAGTGGCTGGCACTTTTGGTGTGGGAGCAATGGTCCGACGTTCGTGATTTTTCGGGTTTTTGTTTTAAGGGGGGCCCACGTGCAGATGGTGGTAAAGGTCGATGCCCTGTTCGTCAGAGAAAGCCCGGAGCCCCAGTGTCTGTGGGGCTGTCGGTGCGCTGCCAATGGCTGCTGAGGAGCAGCAAGAGATGAGTTTCTGGCACTTTGTTTGTGGGACTAGTCGTCTGACGTTCGTGATTTTTCGGGGTATTTTTTCAGGGGGGGTCCAGGTGCAGATGGTGGTAAATATCGAACCGCTGTTCGTCAGAAAAGCCCGTAGCCCCAATGTCTGTTCTGCTGTAGGTGCGCTTCCAATGGCCGCTGAGGAGCAGCAAGAGCTTTAGTGGCTTGCACTTTTGGTGTGGGAGCAATGTTCCGACGTTCGTGGTTTTTCGGGGTTTTGTTTTAAGGGGGGGCCCATGTGCAGATGGTGGTAAAGGTCGAAGCCCTGTTCGTCAGAGAAAGCCCGGAGCCCCAGTGTCTGTGGGGCTGTCGGTGCGCTACCAATGGCCGCTGAGGAGCAGCAAGAGCTTGATTGGCTGGCACGTTTCGTGTGGGCGCAATCGTCCAACGTTCGTGATTTTTAAGGGTTTCTTTTCATGGGGCGCCCTGGTGCAGCTGGTGGTAAATGTCAAAGCCCTGTTCTTCAGGGAAAGCCCTTAGCTCCAATGTTTATGCTGCTGTAGGTGCGCTACCAATGGCCGCTGAGGAGCAGCAAGAGCTTGAGTGGCTGGCACTTTTGTTGAGGGACTAGTGGTCAGACGTTCGTCATTTTTCAGGGTTTTTCTTCAGTGGGCACCCACGTGCAGCTGGTGGTAAATATCGAAGCCCTGTTCTTCAGGGAAAGCCCAGAGCCCCAGTGTCTGTGGGGCTGTAGGTGCGCTACCAATGTCCGCTGAGGAGCAGCAAGAGCTTGAGTGGTTGGCACTTTTGGTGTCCGAGCAATCGTCCGACGTTCGTTAATTTTCGGGGTTTTTTTTCATGGGGCGACCTGGTGCAGCTGGTGGTAAACGTCAAAGCCCTGTTCTTCAGGGAAAGCCCTTAGCCCCAATGTATATGCTGCTGTAGGTGAGTTACCAATGGCCGCTGAGGAGCAGCAAGAGCTTGAGTGGCTGGCACTTTTGGTGTGGGAGCAATCGTACGACGTTCGTGATTTTTCGGGGTTTTTTTTCAGTGGGCGCCCAGGTGCAGCTGGTGGTAAACGTCAAAGCCCTGTTCGTCAAAGAAAGCCCGGAGCCCCAGTGTCTGTGCTGCTGTAGGTGCGCTGCCAATGGCCGCTGAGGAGCAGCAAGATCTTGAGTGGCTGGCACTTTTGTTGAGGGACTAGTGGTTCGACATTCGTGATTTATCGGTTTTTTTTTTTCATGGGGCGCCGACGTGCAGCTGGTGGTAAATATCGAAACCCTGTTCGTCAGGGTAAGCCCTGAGCCCCAGTTTCTGTGGGGCTGTCGGTGCGCTACCAATGTCCGCTGAGGAGCAGGAAGAGCTTGAGTGGCTGGCACTTTTGGTGTGGGAGCAACGGTCCAACGTTCGTGATTTTTCGGGGTTTTTTTTTCAGTGGGCGCCCAGGTGCAGCTGGTGGTAAACGTCGAAGCCCTGTTCGTCAATGAAAGCCTGGAGCCCCACTGTCTGTGCTGCTGTACGTGCGCTGCCAATGGCCGCTGAGGAGCAGCAAGAGCTTGAGTGGCTGGCACTTTTGGTGTGGAAGAGATAGTCCGACGTTCGTGATTTTTCGGGGTTTCTTTTCAGGGGGCGCCCACGTGCAGCTGGTGGTAAACATCGAAGCCCTGTTCGTCAGGGAAAGCCCAGAGCCCCAGTGTCTGTGCTGCTGTAGATGCGCTACCAATGTCCGCTGAGGAGCAGCAAGAGCTTGAGTGGCTGGCACTTTTGGTGTGGGCGCAGTCGTCCGACGTTCGTGATTTTTCGGGGTTTGTTTTCAGTGGGCGCCCGGTGCAGCTGGTGGTAAACGTCGAAGCCCTGTTCGTCAGGGAAAGCCCGGAGCCCCATTGTCTCTGCTGCTGTAGGTGCGCTACCAATGGCCGCTGAGGAGCAGCAAGAGCTTGAATGGCTGGCACTTTTTGTGTGGGAGCAATGGTCCGACGTTCGTGATTTTTCTGGGTTTTTTTTTCACGGAGCACTCTGGTGCAGCTGGTGGTAAACGTCGAAGCCCTGTTCGTCAGGGAAAGCCCGGAGCCCCAAGGTCTGTGGGGCTGTAGGTGCGCTGCCAATGGCCGCTGAGGAGCAGCAAGAGCTTGAGTGGCTGGCATTTTTGTTGTGGGAGCAACGGTCCGACGTTCGTGATTTTTCGGGGTTTTTTTTCAGTGGGCTCCCAGGTGCAGCTGGTGGTTAATATCGAAGCCCTGTTTGTCAGGGAAAGCCCGGAGCCCCAGTGTCTGTGGGGCTGTCGGTGCGCTACCAATGTACGCTGAGGAGCAGCAAGATCTTGAGTGGCTGGCACTTTTCGTGTGGGCGCAGTCATCCGACGTTCGTGATTTTTCGGGGTTTGTTTTCAGTGGGAGCCCACGTGCAGCTGGTGGTAAACGTCGAAGCCCTGTTCGTCAGGGAAAGCCCGGAGCCCCAAGGTCTGTGGGGCTGTAGGTGCGCTACCAATGTACGCTGAGGAGCAGCAAGAGCTTGAGTGGCTGGCACTTTTGGTGTGGGCGCAGTCATCCGACGTTCGTGATTTTTCGGTGTTTTTTTTCAGGGGGTGCCCAGGTGCAGCTGGTGGAAAACTTCGAAGCCCTGTTCGTCAGGGAAAGACCAGAGCCCCAGTGTCTGTGCTGCTGTAGGCGCGCTACCAATGGCCGCTGAGGAGCAGCAAGAGCTTGAGTGTCTGGCACTTTTCGTGTGGGAGCAATCGTCCGACGTTCGTGATTTTTAAGTGTTTTTTTCAGGGGGCGCCCTGGTGCAGCTGGTGGTAAACGTCCAAGCCCTGTTCGTCAGGGAAAGCCCGGAGCTCCAGGTCTGTGGGGCTGTAGGTGCGCTGCCAATGGCCGCTGAGGAGCAGCAAGAGCTTGAGTGTCTGGCACATTTGGTGTGGGAGCAATCGTCTGACGTTCGTGATTTTTCGGGTTTTTTTTTCAGGGGGCTCCCTGGTGCAGCTGGTGGTAAACGTCAAGCCCTGTTCTTCAGTGAAAGCCCTTAGCCCCGGTGAATATGCTGCTGTAGGTGCGCTACCAATGGCCGTTGAGGAGCAGCAAGAGCTTGAGTGGCTGGCACTTTTGGTGTGGGAGCAATGGTCCGACGTTCGTGATTTTTCGGGGTTTTTTTTAGGTGGGCGCCCACGTTCAGCTGATGGTAAATGTCAACGCCCTGCTCTCCAGGGAAAGACCTTAGCCGCAATGTCTATGCTGCTGTAGATGCGCTGTCAATGGCCGCTGAGGAGCAGCAAGAGATGAGTGGCTGGCACTTTGGTTGTGTGACTAGTCATCCGACGTTCGTGATTTTTCGAGGTTTTTTTCAGGGGCCGCCCCCATGCAGAAGGTGGTTAACATCAAAGCCCTGTTCATCAGAGAAAGCCCGGAGCACCAATGTCTCTGCTGCTGTAGATGCGCTACCAATGGCCGCTGAGGAGCAGCAAGATCTTGACTGGCTGGCACTTTTGGTGTGGGAGCAATCGTCTGACGTTCGTGATTTTTAGAGGCTTTTTTTCAGGGGGCGCCCAGGTGCAGCTGGTGGTAAACGTCAAAGCCCTGTTTGTCAATGAAAGCCTGGAGCCCCACTGTCTGTGCTGCTGTAGGTGCGCTACCAATGGCCGCTGAGGAGCAGCAAGAGCTTGAGTGGCTGGCACTTTTGGTGTGGGAGCAATGGTCCGACGTTCGTGATTTTTCGGGGTCTTTTTTCAGGGAGCGCCCATGTGCAGCTGGTATAAACGTCAAAGCCCTGTTCGTCAGGGAAAGTTCGGAGCCCCAATGTCTGTGCTGCTGCAGGTGCGCTGCCAAGGCCTCTGAGGAGCAGCAAGATCTTGAGTGGCTGGCACTTTTGTTGAGGGACTAGTGGTTCGACATTCGTGATTTTTCGGGGTTTTTTTTCAGTGGGAGCCCACGTGCAGCTGGTGGTAAATATCGAAACCCTGTTCGTCAGGGAAAGCCCGGAGCCCCAGTGTCTGTGGGGCTGTCGGTGCGCTACCGATGTCCGCTGAGGAGCAGCAAGAGCTTGAGTGGCTGGCACTTTTGGTGTGGGCGCAGTCGTCCGACGTTCGTGATTTTTCGGGGTTTTTTTTCAGTGGGAGCCCACGTGCAGCTGGTGGTAAACGTCGAAGACCTGTTCGTCAGGGAAAGCCCGGAGCCCCAAGGTCTGTGGGGCTGTAGGTGCGCTGCCAATGGCCGCTGAGGAGCAGCAAGAGCTTGAGTGGCTGGCATTTTTGTTGTGGGAGCAATCGTCTGACGTTCGTGATTTTTAGAGGTCTCTTTTCAGGGGGCGCCCAGGTGCAGGTTGTGGTAAACATCGAAACCCTGTTCGTCAGGGAAAGCCCGGAGCCCCAGTGTCTT
The DNA here is from genome assembly GCA_026413225.1 of Otis tarda. Lineage (NCBI taxonomy): Eukaryota > Metazoa > Chordata > Aves > Otidiformes > Otididae > Otis > Otis tarda. The sequence continues at coordinate 54,708 of JAPMTP010000113.1, forward strand.
TGCTGCTGTTTATGCGCTGCCAACGGTCGCTGAGGAGCAGCAAGATCTTGAGTGGCTGGCACTTTTGGTGTGGGAGCAATTGTCCGACGTACGTGATTTTTCGGGGTTTTTTTTCAGGGGGCGCCCAGGTGCAGCTGGTGGTAAACGTCGAAGCCCTGTTCGTCAGGGAAAGACCGGAGCCCCAGTGTCTATGCTGCTGTAGGTGCGCTACCAATCGCCGCTGAGGAGCAGCAAGAGCTTGAGTGGCTGGCACTTTTGGTGTGGGAGCAATCGTCTGACGTTCGTGATTTTTCGGGGTTTTTTTTTCAGTGGGCGCCCACATGCAGCTGGTGGTTAACATCAAAGCCCTGTTCATCAGAGAAAGCCCGGAGCTCCAATGTCTCTGCTGCTGTAGATGCGCTACCAATGTCCGCTGAGGAGCAGCAAGAGATGAGTGGCTGGCACTTTTGTTGAGGGACCAGTGGTCCGACGTTCGTGATTTTTCGGGTTTTTTTTTCATGGGGCGCCCACGTGCAGCTGGTGGTAAATATCGAAGCCCTGTTCGTCAGGGAAAGCCCAGAGCCCCACTGTCTGTGCTGCTGTAGGTGCGCTGCCAATGGCCGCTGAGGAGCAGCAAGAGCTTGAGTGGCTGGCACTTTTGGTGTGGGAGAGATCGTCCGACGTTCGTGATTTTTCGGGGTTTCTTTTCAGGGGGCGCCCAGGTGCAGAAGGTGGTAAATATCGAAGCCCTGTTCGCCAGGGAAATCCCAGAGCCCCAATGTCTGTGCTGCTGTAGGTGCGCTACTGATGTCCGCTGAGGAGCAGCAAGAGCTTGAGTGGCTGGCACTTTTGGTGTGGCCGCAGTCGTTAGACATTCGTGATTTTTCGGGGTTTTTTTTCAGTGGGAGCCCACGTGCAGCTGGTGGTAAACGTCGAAGCCCTGTTCGTCAGGGAAAGCCCGGAGCCCCAAGGTCTGTGGTGCTGTAGGTGCGCTGCCAATGGCCGCTGAGGAGCAGCAAGAGCTTTATTTGCTGGCACTTTTGGTGTGGGAGCAATGTCCGACGTTCGTGATTTTTCGGGTTTTTTTTTCACGGAGCACTCTGGTGCAGCTGGTGGTAAACGTCGAAGGCCTGTTCGTCAGGGAAAGCCCAGAGCCCCAGTCTCTGGGTTGCTGTAGGTGCGCTGCCAATGGCCACTGAGGAGCAGCAAGAGCTTGAGTGGCTGGCATTTTTGTTGTGGGAGCAACGGTCCGACGTTCGTGATTTTTCGGGGTTTTTTTTCAGTGGGCTCTCAGGTGCAGCTGGTGGTTAATATAGAAGCCCTGTTCGTCAGGGAAAGCCTGGAGCCCCAGTGTCTGTGGGGCTGTCGGTGCGCTACCGATGTCCGCTGAGGAGCAGCAAGAGCTTGAGTGGCTGGCACTTTTGGTGTGGGCGCAGTCGTCCGACGTTCGTGATTTTTCGGGGTTTTTTTTCAGTGGGAGCCCACGTGCAGCTGGTGGTAAACGTCGAAGACCTGTTCGTCAGGGAAAGCCCGGAGCCCCAAGGTCTGTGGGGCTGTAGGTGCGCTGCCAATGGCCGCTGAGGAGCAGCAAGAGCTTGAGTGGCTGGCATTTTTGTTGTGGGAGCAATGGTCAGACGTTCGTGATTTTTCAGGGTTTCTTTTCAGTGGGCGCCCACGTGCAGCTGGTGGTAAAAGTTGAAGGCCTGTTCGTCAGGGAAAGCCCGGAGCCCCAAGGTCTGTGGGGCTGTAGGTGCGCTGCCAATGGCCGCTGAGGAGCAGCAAGAGCTTGAGTGGCTGGCATTTTTGTTGTGGGAGCAATCGTCTGACGTTCGTGATTTTTAGAGGTTTCTTTTCAGGGGGCGCCCAGGTGCAGGTTGTGGTAAACATCGAAACCCTGTTCGTCAGGGAAAGCCCGGAGCCCCAGTGTCTTTGCTGCTGTTTATGCGCTGCCAACGGTCGCTGAGGAGCAGCAAGATCTTGAGTGGCTGGCACTTTTGGTGTGGGAGCAATTGTCCGACGTACGTGATTTTTCGGGGTTTTTTTTCAGGGGGCGCCCACGTGCAGCTGGTGGTAAACGTCAAAGCCCTGTTCGTCAGGGAAAGACCGGAGCCCCAGTGTCTATGCTGCTGTAGGTGCGCTACCAATCGCCGCTGAGGAGCAGCAAGAGCTTGAGTGGCTGGCACTTTTGGTGTGGGAGCAATCGTCTGACGTTCGTGATTTTTCGGGGTTTTTTTTCAGTGGGCGCCAAGGTGCAGCTGGTGGTTAACATCAAAGCCCTGTTCATCAGAGAAAGCCCGGAGCTCCAATGTCTCTGCTGCTGTAGATGCGCCACCAATGTCCGCTGAGGAGCAGCAAGAGATGAGTGGCTGGCACTTTTGTTGAGGGACCAGTGGTCCGACGTTCGTGAATTTTCGGGTTTTTTTTTCATGGGGCGCCCACGTGCAGCTGGTGGTAAACGTCGAAGCCCTGTTCGTCAGGGAAAGCCCGGAGCCCCAAGGTCTGTGGGGCTGTAGGTGCGCTGCCAATGGCCGCTGAGGAGCAGCAAGAGCTTGAATGGCTGGCACTTTTGGTGTGGGAGCAACGGTCCAACGTTCGTGATTTTTCGGGGTTTTTTTTCAGTGGGCTCCCAGGTGCAGCTGGTGGTAAATATAGAAGCCCTGTTCGTCAGGGAAATCCCAGAGCCCCAGTGTCTGTGGGGCTGTCGGTGCGCTACCAATGTCCGCTGAGGAGCAGCAAGAGCTTGAATGCCTGGCACTTTTGGTGTGGGAGCAATGGTCCGACGTTCGTGATTTTTCTGTTTTTTTTTTCACGGAGCACTCTGGTGCAGCTGGTGGTAAACGTCGAAGCCCTGTTCGTCAGGGAAAGCCCGGAGCCCCAATGTCTCTGCTGCTGTAGATGCGCTGTCAATGGCCGCTGAGGAGCAGCAAGAGATGAGTGGCTGGCACTTTGGTTGTGTGACTAGTCATCCGACGTTCGTGATTTTTTGGGGTTTTTTTTCAGTGGGCGCCCAGGTGCAGCTGGTGGTAAACGTCGAAGCCCTGTTCGTCAAAGAAAGCCCGGAGCCCCAGTGTCTGTGCTGCTGTAGGTGCGCTGCCAATGGCCGCTGAGGAGCAGCAAGATCTTGAGTGGCTGGCATTTTTGTTGAGGGACTAGTGGTTCGATATTCGTGATTTATCGGGTTTTTTTTTCATGGGGCGCCGACGTGCAGCTGGTGGTAAATATCGAAACCCTGTTCGTCAGGGTAAGCCCTGAGCCCCAGTTTCTGTGGGGCTGTCGGTGCGCTACCAATGTCCGCTGAGGAGCAGGAAGAGCTTGAGTGTCTGGCCCTTTTGGTGTGGGAGCAATCGTCCGACGCTCGTGAGTTTTTGCGATTTTTTTTCTTGGGGTTCCCAGGTGCAGCTGGTGGTAAACGTCGAAGCCCTGTTCGTCAGGGAAAACCCGGAGCCCCAATGTCTCTGCTGCTGTACGTGCGCTACCAATGGCCGCTGAGGAGCAGCAAGAGCTTGAGTGTCTGGCACTTTTCGTGTGGGAGCAATCGTCCGACGTTCGTGATTTTTCAGGGTTTCTTTTCAGGGGGCGCCCACGTGCAGCTGGTTGTAAACATCGAAGCCCTGTTCGTCATGGAAAGCCCGGAGTCCCAGTGTCTGTGGTGCTGTAGGTGCGCTGCCAATGGCAGCTGAGAAGCAGCAAGAGCTTGTGTGGCTGGCACTTTTGTTGAGGGACTAGTGGTCCGACGTTCGTAATTTTTCGGGGGTTTTTTTTATGGGGCACCCAGGTGCAGAAGGTGGTAAACGTCGAAGCCCTGTTCGTCAGTGAAAGCCCGGAGCCCCTCTGTCTGTGCTGCTGTAGGTGCGCTGCCAATGGCCGCTGAGGAGCAGCAAGAGCTTGAGTGCCTGGCAGTTTTGGTGTGGGAGCAATGGTCCGACATTCGTGATTTTTCGGGGGTTTTTTTCAGGGGGCGCCCAGGTGCAGCTGCTGGTAAACATCGAAACCCTGTTCGTCAGGGAAAGCCCGGAGCCCCAGTGTCTTTGCTGCTGTTTATGCGCTGCCAATGGCCGCTGAGGAGCAGCAAGAGCTTGAGTGGCTGGCACTTTTGGTGTGGGCGCAGTCGTCCGACGTTCGTGATTTTTCGGGGTTTTTTTTCAGTGGGCGCCCAGGTGCAGCTGGTGGTAAACGTCGAAGCCCTGTTCGTCAGGGAAAGCCCGGAGCACCAATGTCTGTGCTGCTGTAGGTGCGCTGCGAATGGCCGCTGAGGAGGTGCAAGAGCTTGAGTGTCTGGCACATTTGGTGTGGGAGCAATCGTCTGACGTTCGTGATTTTTCGGGGTTTTTTTTCAGGGGGCTCCCTGGTGCAGCTGGTGGTAAACGTCAAGCCCTGTTCTTCAGTGAAAGCCCTTAGCCCCAGTGAATATGCTGCTGTAGGTGCGCTACCAATGGCCGTTGAGGAGCAGCAAGAGCTTGAGTGGCTGGCACTTTTGGTGTGGGAGCAATGGTCCGACGTTCGTGATTTTTCGGGGTTTTTTTTAGGTGGGCGCCCACGTTCAGCTGATGGTAAATGTCAACGCCCTGCTCTCCAGGGAAAGACCTTAGCCGCAATGTCTATGCTGCTGTAGATGCGCTGTCAATGGCCGCTGAGGAGCAGCAAGAGATGAGTGGCTGGCACTTTGGTTGTGTGACTAGTCATCCGACGTTCGTGATTTTTCGAGGTTTTTTTTCAGGGGCCGCCCCCATGCAGAAGGTGGTTAACATCAAAGCCCTGTTCATCAGAGAAAGCCCGGAGCCCCAATGTCTCTGCTGCTGTAGATGCGCTACCAATGGCCGCTGAGGAGCAGCAAGATCTTGACTGGCTGGCACTTTTGGTGTGGGAGCAATAGTCTGACGTTCGTGATTTTTAGAGGCTTTTTTTCAGGGGGCGCCCAGGTGCAGCTGGTGGTAAACGTCAAAGCCCTGTTTGTCAATGAAAGCCTGGAGCCCCACTGTCTGTGCTGCTGTAGGTGCGCTACCAATGGCCGCTGAGGAGCAGCAAGAGCTTGAGTGGCTGGCACTTTTGGTGTGGGAGCAATGGTCCGACGTTCGTGATTTTTCGGGTCTTTTTTCAGGGAGCACTCTGGTGCAGCTGGTATAAACGTCAAAGCCCTGTTCGTCAGGGAAAGTTCGGAGCCCCAATGTCTGTGCTGCTGCAGGTGCGCTGCCAAGGCCTCTGAGGAGCAGCAAGATCTTGAGTGGCTGGCACTTTTGTTGAGGGACTAGTGGTTCGACATTCGTGATTTTTCGGGGTTTTTTTTTCAGTGGGAGCCCACGTGCAGCTGGTGGTAAATATCGAAACCCTGTTCGTCAGGGAAAGCCCGGAGCCCCAGTGTCTGTGGGGCTGTCGGTGCGCTACCGATGTCCGCTGAGGAGCAGCAAGAGCTTGAGTGGCTGGCACTTTTGGTGTGGGCGCAGTCGTCCGACGTTCGTGATTTTTCGGGGTTTTTTTTTCAGTGGGAGCCCACGTGCAGCTGGTGGTAAACGTCGAAGACCTGTTCGTCAGGGAAAGCCCGGAGCCCCAAGGTCTGTGGGGCTGTAGGTGCGCTACCAATGGCCGCTGAGGAGCAGCAAGATCTTGAGTGGCTGGCATTTTTGTTGTGGGAGCAATCGTCTGACGTTCGTGATTTTTAGAGGTTTCTTTTCAGGGGGCGCCCAGGTGCAGGTTGTGGTAAACATCGAAACCCTGTTCGTCAGGGAAAGCCCGGAGCCCCAGTGTCTTTGCTGCTGTTTATGCGCTGCCAACGGTCGCTGAGGAGCAGCAAGATCTTGAGTGGCTGGCACTTTTGGTGTGGGAGCAATTGTCCGACGTACGTGATTTTTCGGGGTTTTTTTTCAGGGGGCGCCCAGGTGCAGCTGGTGGTAAACGTCGAAGCCCTGTTCGTCAGGGAAAGACCGGAGCCCCAGTGTCTATGCTGCTGTAGGTGCGCTACCAATCGCCGCTGAGGAGCAGCAAGAGCTTGAGTGGCTGGCACTTTTGGTGTGGGAGCAATCGTCTGACGTTCGTGATTTTTCGGGGTTTTTTTTCAGTGGGCGCCCACATGCAGCTGGTGGTTAACATCAAAGCCCTGTTCGTCAGAGAAAGCCCGGAGCCCCAATGTCTCTGCTGCTGTAGATGCGCTGTCAATGGCCGCTGAGGAGCAGCAAGAGATGAGTGGCTGGCACTTTTGTTGAGGGACCAGTGGTCCGACGTTCGTGATTTTTCGGGTTTTTTTTTCATGGGGTGCCCAGGTGCAGCTGGTGGTAAACATCGAAACCCTGCTCGTCAGGGAAAGCCCAGAGCCCCAGTGTCTTTGCTGCTGTAGGTGCGCTGCCAATGGCCGCTGAGGAGCAGCAAGAGCTTGAGTGGCTGGCACTTTTGGTGTGGGAGAGATCGTCCGACGTTCGTGATTTTTCGGGTTTCTTTTCAGGGGGCGCCAAGGTGCAGAAGGTGGTAAATATCGAAGCCCTGTTCGCCAGGGAAATCCCAGAGCCCCAATGTCTGTGCTGCTGTAGGTGCGCTACTGATGTCCGCTGAGGAGCAGCAAGAGCTTGAGTGGCTGGCACTTTTGGTGTGGCCGCAGTCGTTAGACATTCGTGATTTTTCGGGGTTTTTTTTCAGTGGGAGCCCACGTGCAGCTGGTGGTAAACGTCGAAGCCCTGTTCGTCAGGGAAAGCCCGGAGCCCCAAGGTCTGTGGTGCTGTAGGTGCGCTGCCAATGGCCGCTGAGGAGCAGCAAGAGCTTTATTTGCTGGCACTTTTGGTGTGGGAGCAATGTCCGACGTTCGTGATTTTTCGGGTTTTTTTTTCACGGAGCACTCTGGTGCAGCTGGTGGTAAACGTCGAAGGCCTGTTCGTCAGGGAAAGCCCAGAGCCCCAGTCTCTGGGTTGCTGTAGGTGCGCTGCCAATGGCCACTGAGGAGCAGCAAGAGCTTGAGTGGCTGGCATTTTTGTTGTGGGAGCAACGGTCCGACGTTCGTGATTTTTCGGGGTTTTTTTTTTCAGTGGGCTCTCAGGTGCAGCTGGTGGTTAATATAGAAGCCCTGTTCGTCAGGGAAAGCCTGGAGCCCCAGTGTCTGTGGGGCTGTCGGTGCGCTACCGATGTCCGCTGAGGAGCAGCAAGAGCTTGAGTGGCTGGCACTTTTGGTGTGGGCGCAGTCGTCCGACGTTCGTGATTTTTCGGGGTGTTTTTCAGTGGGAGCCCACGTGCAGCTGGTGGTAAACGTCGAAGACCTGTTCGTCAGGGAAAGCTCGGAGCCCCAAGGTCTGTGGGGCTGTAGGTGCGCTGCCAATGGCCGCTGAGGAGCAGCAAGAGCTTGAGTGGCTGGCATTTTTGTTGTGGGAGCAATGGTCAGACGTTCGTGATTTTTCAGGGTTTCTTTTCAGTGGGCGCCCACGTGCAGCTGGTGGTAAAAGTTGAAGGCCTGTTCGTCAGGGAAAGCCCGGAGCCCCAAGGTCTGTGGGGCTGTAGGTGCGCTGCCAATGGCCGCTGAGGAGCAGCAAGAGCTTGAGTGGCTGGCATTTTTGTTGTGGGAGCAATCGTCTGACGTTCGTGATTTTTAGAGGTTTCTTTTCAGGGGGCGCCCAGGTGCAGGTTGTGGTAAACATCGAAACCCTGTTCGTCAGGGAAAGCCCGGAGCCCCAGTGTCTTTGCTGCTGTTTATGCGCTGCCAACGGTCGTTGAGGAGCAGCAAGATCTTGAGTGGCTGGCACTTTTGGTGTGGGAGCAATTGTCCGACGTACGTGATTTTTCGGGGTTTTTTTTCAGGGGGCGCCCACGTGCAGCTGGTGGTAAACGTCGAAGCCCTGTTCGTCAGGGAAAGACCGGAGCCCCAGTGTCTATGCTGCTGTAGGTGCGCTACCAATCGCCGCTGAGGAGCAGCAAGAGCTTGAGTGGCTGGCACTTTTGGTGTGGGAGCAATCGTCTGACGTTCGTGATTTTTCGGGGTTTTTTTTTCAGTGGGCGCCCACATGCAGCTGGTGGTTAACATCAAAGCCCTGTTCATCAGAGAAAGCCCGGAGCTCCAATGTCTCTGCTGCTGTAGATGCGCTACCAATGTCCGCTGAGGAGCAGCAAGAGATGAGTGGCTGGCACTTTTGTTGAGGGACCAGTGGTCCGACATTCGTGATTTTTCGGGTTTTTTTTTTCATGGGGCGCCCACGTGCAGCTGGTGGTAAATATCGAAGCCCTGTTCGTCAGGGAAAGCCCAGAGCCCCACTGTCTGTGCTGCTGTAGGTGCGCTGCCAATGGCCGCTGAGGAGCAGCAAGAGCTTGAATGGCTGGCACTTTTGGTGTGGGAGCAACGGTCCGACGTTCGTGATTTTTCGGGTTTTTTTTCAGTGGGCGCCCAGGTGAAGCTGGTGGTAAATATCGAAGCCCTGTTCGTCAGGGAAATCCCAGAGCCCCAATGTCTGTGGGGCTGTCGGTGCGCTACCGATGTCCGCTGAGGAGCAGCAAGAGCTTGAATGCCTGGCACTTTTGGTGTGGGAGCAATGGTCCGACGTTCGTGATTTTTCTGTTTTTTTTTCACGGAGCACTCTGGTGCAGCTGGTGGTAAACGTCGAAGCCCTGTTCGTCAGGGAAAGCCCGGAGCCCCAATGTCTCTGCTGCTGTAGATGCGCTGTCAATGGCCGCTGAGGAGCAGCAAGAGATGAGTGGCTGGCACTTTGGTTGTGTGACTAGTCATCCGACGTTCGTGATTTTTTGGGGTTTTTTTTCAGTGGGCGCCCGGTGCAGCTGGTGGTAAACGTCGAAGCCCTGTTCGTCAAAGAAAGCCCGGAGCCCCAGTGTCTGTGCTGCTGTAGGTGCGCTGCCAATGGCCGCTGAGGAGCAGCAAGATCTTGAGTGGCTGGCATTTTTGTTGAGGGACTAGTGGTTCGATATTCGTGATTTATCGGGTTTTTTTTTTTCATGGGGCGCCGACGTGCAGCTGGTGGTAAATATCGAAACCCTGTTCGTCAGGGTAAGCCCTGAGCCCCAGTTTCTGTGGGGCTGTCGGTGCGCTACCAATGTCCGCTGAGGAGCAGGAAGAGCTTGAGTGTCTGGCCCTTTTGGTGTGGGAGCAATCGTCCGACGCTCGTGAGTTTTTGCGATTTTTTTTTCTTGGGGTTCCCAGGTGCAGCTGGTGGTAAACGTCGAAGCCCTGTTCGTCAGGGAAAACCCGGAGCCCCAATGTCTCTGCTGCTGTACGTGCGCTACCAATGGCCGCTGAGGAGCAGCAAGAGCTTGAGTGTCTGGCACTTTTCGTGTGGGAGCAATCGTCCGACGTTCGTGATTTTTCAGGGTTTCTTTTCAGGGGGCGCCCACGTGCAGCTGGTTGTAAACATCGAAGCCCTGTTCGTCATGGAAAGCCCGGAGTCCCAGTGTCTGTGGTGCTGTAGGTGCGCTGCCAATGGCAGCTGAGAAGCAGCAAGAGCTTGTGTGGCTGGCACTTTTGTTGAGGGACTAGTGGTCCGACGTTCGTAATTTTTCGGGGGTTTTTTTTATGGGGCACCCAGGTGCAGAAGGTGGTAAACGTCGAAGCCCTGTTCGTCAGTGAAAGCCCGGAGCCCCTCTGTCTGTGCTGCTGTAGGTGCGCTGCCAATGGCCGCTGAGGAGCAGCAAGAGCTTGAATGGCTGGCAGTTTTGGTGTGGGAGCAATGGTCCGACGTTCGTGATTTTTCGGGGTTTTTTTTCACGGAGCACTCTGGTGCAGCTGGTGGTAAACGTCGAAGGCCTGTTCGTCAGGGAAAGCCCAGAGCCCCAGTGTCTGTGCTGCTGTTTATGCGCTGCCAATGGCCGCTGAGGAGCAGCAAGATCTTGAGTGGCTGGCACTTTTGGTGTGGGCGCAGTCATCCGACGTTCGTGATTTTTCGGGGTTTTTTTCAGTGGGTGCCCAGGTGCAGCTGGTGGTAAACGTCGAAGCCCTGTTCTTCAGGGAAAGCCCAGAGCCCCAGTGTCTGTGCTGCTGTAGGTGCGCTACCAATGGCCGCTGAGGAGCAGCAAGAGCTTGAGTGTCTGGCACATTTGGTGTGGGAGCAATCGTCCGACGTTCGTGATTTTTCGGGGTTTTTTTTCAGGGGGCTCCCTGGTGCAGCTGGTGGTAAACGTCCAAGCCCTGTTCGTCAGTGAAAGCCCTTAGCCCCAGTGAATATGCTGCTGTAGGTGCGCTACCAATGGCCGTTGAGGAGCAGCAAGAGCTTGAGTGGCTGGCACTTTTGGTGTGGGAGCAATGGTCCGACGTTCGTGATTTTTCGGGGTTTTTTTAGGTGGGCGCCCACGTTCAGCTGATGGTAAATGTCAACGCCCTGCTCTCCAGGGAAAGACCTTAGCCGCAATGTCTCTGCTGCTGTAGATGCGCTGTCAATGGCCGCTGAGGAGCAGCAAGAGATGAGTGGCTGGCACTTTGGTTGTGTGACTAGTCATCCGACGTTCGTGATTTTTTGAGGTTTTTTTTTTCAGGGGCCGCCCACGTGCAGCTGGTGGTTAACATCGTAGCCCTGTTCATCAGATAAAGCCCGGAGCCCCAATGTCTCTGCTGCTGTAGATGCGCTACCAATGGCCGCTGAGGAGCAGCAAGATCTTGACTGGCTGGCACTTTTGGTGTGGGAGCAATAGTCTGACGTTCGTGATTTTTAGAGGCTTTTTTTCAGGGGGCGCCCAGGTGCAGCTGGTGGTAAACGTCAAAGCCGTGTTTGTCAATGAAAGCCTGGAGCCCCACTGTCTGTGCTGCTGTAGGTGCGCTACCAATGGCCGCTGAGGAGCAGCAAGAGCTTGAGTGGCTGGCACTTTTGGTGTGGGAGCAATGGTCCGACGTTCGTGATTTTTCGGGTTTTTTTTTCAGGGAGCACTCTGGTGCAGCTGGTATAAACGTCAAAGCCCTGTTCGTCAGGGAAAGACCGGAGCCCCAGTGTCTATGCTGCTGTAGGTGCGCTACCAATGGCTGTTGAGGAGCAGCAAGATCTTGAGTGGCTGGCACTTTTGGTGTGGGAGCAATCGTCTGACGTTCGTGATTTTTAGAGGTTTCTTTTCAGGGGGCGCCCAGGTGCAGGTTGTGGTAAACATCGAAACCCTGTTCGTCAGGGAAAGCCCGGAGCCCCAGTGTCTTTGCTGCTGTTTATGCGCTGCCAACGGTTGCTGAGGAGCAGCAAGATCTTGAGTGGCTGGCACTTTTGGTGTGGGAGCAATTGTCCGACGTTCGTGATTTTTCGGGGTTTTTTTTCAGGGGGCGCCCACGTGCAGCTGGTGGTAAACGTCGAAGCCCTGTTCGTCAGGGAAAGACCGGAGCCCCAGTGTCTATGCTGCTGTAGGTGCGCTACCAATCGCCGCTGAGGAGCAGCAAGAGCTTGAGTGGCTGGCACTTTTGGTGTGGGAGCAATCGTCTGACGTTCGTGACTTTTCGGGGTTTTTTTTCAGTGGGCGCCCAGGTGCAGCTGGTGGTAAACGTCAAAGCCCTGTTCGTCAAGGAAAGCCCGGAGCCCCAATGTCTCTGCTGCTGTAGATGCGCTGTCAATGGCCGCTGAGGAGCAGCAAGAGATGAGTGGCTGGCACTTTGGTTGTGTGACTAGTCATCCGACGTTCGTGATTTTTAGAGGTTTTTTTTCATGGGGTGCCCAGGTGCAGGTTCTGGTAAACATCGAAACCCTGCTCGTCAGGGAAAGCCCGGAGCCCCAGTGTCTTTGCTGCTGTTTATGCGCTGCCAATGGCCGCTGAAGAGCAGCAAGATCTTGAGTGGCTGGCACTTTTGGTGTGGGAGCAATTGTCTGACGTTCGTGATTTTTCGGTGTTTTTTTTCAGTGGGCTCTCAGGTGCAGCTGGTGGTTAATATAGAAGCACTGTTCGTCAGGGAAAGCCCGGAGCCCCAGTGTCTGTGGGGCTGTCGGTGCGCTACCGATGTCCGCTGAGGAGCAGCAAGAGCTTGAGTGGCTGGCACTTTTGGTGTGGGCGCAGTCGTCCGACGTTCGTGATTTTTCGGGGTTTTTTTTCAGTGGGAGCCCACGTGCAGCTGGTGGTAAACGTCGAAGACCTGTTCGTCAGGGAAAGCCCGGAGCCCCAGTGTCTGTGGGGCTGTAGGTGCGCTGCCAATGGCCGCTGAGGAGCAGCAAGAGCTTGAGTGGCTGGCATTTTTGTTGTGGGAGCAATGGTCAGACGTTCGTGATTTTTCAGGGTTTCTTTTCAGTGGGCGCCCACATGCAGCTGGTGGTAAAAGTTGAAGGCCTGTTCGTCAGGGAAAGCCCGGAGCCCCAAGGTCTGTGGGGCTGTAGGTGCGCTGCCAATGGCCGCTGAGGAGCAGCAAGAGCTTGAGTGGCTGGCATTTTTGTTGTGGGAGCAATCGTCTGACGTTCGTGATTTTTAGAGGTTTCTTTTCAGGGGGCGCCCAGGTGCAGGTTGTGGTAAACATCGAAACCCTGTTCGTCAGGGAAAGCCCGGAGCCCCAGTGTCTTTGCTGCTGTTTATGCGCTGCCAACGGTCGTTGAGGAGCAGCAAGATCTTGAGTGGCTGGCACTTTTGGTGTGGGAGCAATTGTCCGACGTACGTGATTTTTCGGGGTTTTTTTTCAGGGGGCGCCCACGTGCAGCTGGTGGTAAACGTCGAAGCCCTGTTCGTCAGGGAAAGACCGGAGCCCCAGTGTCTATGCTGCTGTAGGTGCGCTACCAATCGCCGCTGAGGAGCAGCAAGAGCTTGAGTGGCTGGCACTTTTGGTGTGGGAGCAATCGTCTGACGTTCGTGATTTTTCGGGGTTTTTTTTCAGTGGGCGCCCACATGCAGCTGGTGGTTAACATCAAAGCCCTGTTCATCAGAGAAAGCCCGGAGCTCCAATGTCTCTGCTGCTGTAGATGCGCTACCAATGTCCGCTGAGGAGCAGCAAGAGATGAGTGGCTGGCACTTTTGTTGAGGGACCAGTGGTCCGACGTTCGTGATTTTTCGGGTTTTTTTTCATGGGGCGCCCACGTGCAGCTGGTGGTAAATATCGAAGCCCTGTTCGTCAGGGAAAGCCCAGAGCCCCACTGTCTGTGCTGCTGTAGGTGCGCTGCCAATGGCCGCTGAGGAGCAGCAAGAACTTGAGTGGCTGGCACTTTTGGTGTGGGAGAGATCGTCCGACGTTCGTGATTTTTCGGGGTTTCTTTTCAGGGGGCGCCCAGGTGAAGAAGGTGGTAAATATCGAAGCCCTGTTCGCCAGGGAAATCCCAGAGCCCCAATGTCTGTGCTGCTGTAGGTGCGCTACCGATGTCCGCTGAGGAGCAGCAAGAGCTTGAGTGGCTGGCACTTTTGGTGTGGCCGCAGTCGTTAGACATTCGTGATTTTTCGGGGTTTGTTTTCAGTGGGCGCCCGGTGCAGCTGGTGGTAAACGTCGAAGCCCTGTTCGTCAGGGAAAGCCCGGAGCCCCAAGGTCTGTGGGGCTGTAGGTGCGCTGCCAATGGCCGCTGAGGAGCAGCAAGAGCTTGAATGGCTGGCACTTTTGGTGTGGGAGCAATGTCCGACGTTCGTGATTTTTCGGGTTTTTTTCTCACGGAGCACTCTGGTGCAGCTGGTGGTAAACGTCGAAGGCCTGTTCGTCAGGGAAAGCCCAGAGCCCCAGTCTCTGGGTTGCTGTAGGTGCGCTGCCAATGGCCACTGAGGAGCAGCAAGAGCTTGAGTGGCTGGCATTTTTGTTGTGGGAGCAACGGTCCGACGTTCGTGATTTTTCGGGGTTTTTTTTCAGTGGGCTCCCAGGTGCAGCTGGTGGTTAATATAGAAGCCCTGTTCGTCAGGGAAAGCCCGGAGCCCCAGTGTCTGTGGGGCTGTCGGTGCGCTACCGATGTCCGCTGAGGAGCAGCAAGAGCTTGAGTGGCTGGCACTTTTGGTGTGGGCGCAGTCGTCCGACGTTCGTGATTTTTCGGGGTGTTTTTTCAGTGGGAGCCCACGTGCAGCTGGTGGTAAACGTCGAAGACCTGTTCGTCAGGGAAAGCTCGGAGCCCCAAGGTCTGTGGGGCTGTAGGTGCGCTGCCAATGGCCGCTGAGGAGCAGCAAGAGCTTGAGTGGCTGGCATTTTTGTTGTGGGAGCAATGGTCAGACGTTCGTGATTTTTCAGGGTTTCTTTTCAGTGGGCGCCCACGTGCAGCTGGTGGTAAAAGTTGAAGGCCTGTTCGTCAGGGAAAGCCCGGAGCCCCAAGGTGTCTGTGGGACTGTAGGTGCGCTGCCAATGGCCGCTGAGGAGCAGCAAGAGCTTGAGTGGCTGGCATTTTTGTTGTGGGAGCAATCGTCTGACGTTCGTGATTTTTAGAGGTTTCTTTTCAGGGGGCGCCCAGGTGCAGGTTGTGGTAAACATCGAAACCCTGTTCGTCAGGGAAAGCCCGGAGCCCCAGTGTCTTTGCTGCTGTTTATGCGCTGCCAATGGCCGCTGAGGAGCAGCAAGATCTTGAGTGGCTGGCACTTTTGGTGTGGGAGCAATTGTCCGACGTACGTGATTTTTCGGGGTTTTTTTTCAGGGGGCACCCACGTGCAGCTGGTGGTAAACGTCGAAGCCCTGTTCGTCAGGGAAAGACCGGAGCCCCAGTGTCTATGCTGCTGTAGGTGCGCTACCAATCGCCGCTGAGGAGCAGCAAGAGCTTGAGTGGCTGGCACTTTTGGTGTGGGAGCAATCGTCTGACGTTCGTGACTTTTCGGGGTTTTTTTTCAGTGGGTGCCCACATGCAGCTGGTGGTTAACATCAAAGCCCTGTTCATCAGAGAAAGCCCGGAGCTCCAATGTCTCTGCTGCTGTAGATGCGCTACCAATGTCTGCTGAGGAGCAGCAAGAGATGAGTGGCTGGCACTTTTGTTGAGGGACCAGTGGTCCGACGTTCGTGATTTTTCGGGTTTTTTTTTCATGGGGCGCCCACGTGCAGCTGGTGGTAAACGTCGAAGCCCTGTTCGTCAGGGAAAGCCCGGAGCCCCAAGGTCTGTGGGGCTGTAGGTGCGCTGCCAATGGCCGCTGAGGAGCAGCAAGAGCTTGAATGGCTGGCACTTTTGGTGTGGGAGCAACGGTCCGACGTTCGTGATTTTTCGGGGTTTTTTTTCAGTGGGCTCCCAGGTGCAGCTGGTGGTAAATATAGAAGCCCTGTTTGTCAGGGAAAGCCCGGAGCCCCAGTGTCTGTGGGGCTGTTGGTGCGCTACCAATGTCCGCTGAGGAGCAGCAAGAGCTTGAGTGGCTGGCACTTTTGGTGTGGGCGCAGTCGTCCGACGTTTGTGATTTTTCGGGGTTTTTTTTCAGTGGGAGCCCACGTGCAGCTGGTGGTAAACGTCGAAGACCTGTTCGTCAGGGAAAGCCCGGAGCCCCAAGGTCTGTGGTGCTGTAGATGCGCTGCCAATGGCCGCTGAGGAGCAGCAAGAGCTTGAGTGGCTGGCATTTTTGTTTTGGTTGCAATGGTCCGACGTTCGTGATTTTTCAGGGTTTCTTTTCAGGGGGCGCCCAGGTGCAGGTTGTGGTAAACATCGAAACGCTGTTCGTCAGGGAAAGCCCGGATCCCCAGTGTCTGTGCTGCTGTTTATGTGCTGCCAACGGCCGCTGAGGAGCAGCAAGAGCTTGAGTGGCTGGCACTTTTGTTGAGGGACTACTGGTTCGACATTCGTGATTTTTCGGGGTTTTATTTCATGGGGCGCCGAAGTGCAGCTGGTGGTAAATATCGAAACCCTGTTCGTCAGGGAAAGCCCGGAGCCCCAGTTTCTGTGGGGCTGTCGGTGCGCTACCAATGTCCGCTGAGGAGCAGCAAGAGCTTCAATGCCTGGCACTTTTGGTGTGGGAGCAATGGTCCGACGTTCGTGATTTTTCTGTTTTTTTTTTCACGGAGCACTCTGGAGCAGCTGGTGATAAACGTCGAAGCCCTGTTCGTCAGGGAAAGCCCGGAGCCCCAATGTCTCTGCTGCTGTAGATGCGCTGTCAATGGCCGCTGAGGAGCAGCAAGAGATGAGTGGCTGGCACTTTGGTTGTGTGACTAGTCATCCGACGTTCGTGATTTTTTGGGGTTTTTTTTCAGGGGGCGCCCACGTGCAGCTCGTCGTTAACATCGTAGTCCTGTTCATCAGATAAAGCCCGGAGCCCCAATGTCTCTGCTGCCGTAGATGCGCTACCAATGGCCGCTGAGGAGCAGCAAGAGCTTGAATGGCTGGCACTTTTGGTGTGGGAGCAATCGTCTGACGTTCGTGATTTTTAGAGGTTTCTTTTCAGGGGGCGCCCAGGTGCAGGTTGTGGTAAACATCGAAACCCTGTTCGTCAGGGAAAGCCCGGAGCCCCAGTGTCTTTGCTGCTGTTTATGCGCTGCCAACGGCCGCTGAGGAGCAGCAAGATCTTGAGTGGCTGGCACTTTTGGTGTGGGAGCAATTGTCCGACGTTCGTGATTTTTCGGGGTTTTTTTTCAGGGGGCGCCTTGGTGCAGCTGGTGGTAAACGTAAAAGCCCTGTTCGTCAGGGAAAGCCCAGAGCCCCAATGTCTGAGCTGCTGTAGATGCGCTGCCAATGGCCGCTGAGGAGCAGCAAGAGCTTGAGTGGCTGGCACTTTTGTTGAGGGACTAGTGGTCCGACGTTCGTGATTTTTTGGGGTTTTTTTTCAGTGGGCTCCCAGGTGCAGCTGGTGGTAAATATAGAAGCCCTGTTCGTCAGGGAAAGCCCGGAGCCCCAGTGTCTGTGGGGCTGTCGGTGCACTACCGATGTCCGCTGAGGAGCAGCAAGAGCTTGAGTGGCTGGCACTTTTGGTGTGGTCGCAGTCCTCCGACGTTCGTGATTTTTCGGGGTTTTTTTTCAGTGGGAGCCCACGTGCAGCTGGTGGTAAATGTCGAAGCCCTGTTTGTCAGGGAAAGCCCGGATCCCCAGTGTCTGTGCTGCTGTAGATGTGCTGAGAATGACCGCTGAGGAGCAGCAAGATCTTGAGTGGCTGGCACTTTTGGTGTGGGAGCAATCGTCCGACGTTCGTGATATTTCGGGGTTTTTTTTAGGTGGGCACCCACGTGCAGCTGATGGTAAATGTCGATGCCCTGCTCTTCAGGGAAAGCCCGGAGCCCCAATGTCTATGCTGCTGTAGGCGCGCTACCAATGTCCGATGAGGAGCAGCAAGAGATGAGTGGCTGGCACTTTTGTTGAGGGACTAGTGGTCCGACGTTCGTGATTTTTCGGGTTTTTTTTTCAGGGGACGCCCACGTGCAGCTGGTGGTAAATATCGAAGCCCTGTTCATCAGGGAAAGCCCAGAGCCCCAGTGTCTGTGGGGCTGTCGGTGCGCTACCAATGTCCGCTGAGGAGCAGCAAGATCTTGAGTGGCTGGCACTTTTGGTGTGGGCGCAGTCATCCGACGTTCGTGATTTTTCAGGGTTTCTTTACATGGTTCGCCCTGGTGCAGCTGGTGGTAAACGTCGAAGCCCTGTTCTTCAGGGAAAGCCCAGAGCCCCAATGAATATGCTGCTGTAGGTGCGCTACCAATGGCCGCTGAGGAGCAGCAAGAGCTTGAGTGGCTGACACTTTTGGTGTGGGAGCAATCGTCCGACGTTAGTGATTTTTAAGGGTTTCTTTACATGGTTCGCCCTGGTGCAGCTGGTGGTAAACGTCGAAGCCCTGTTCTTCAGGGAAAGCCCAGAGCCCCAGTGTCTATGCTGCTGTAGGTGCGCTACCAATGGCCGCTGAGGAGCAGCAAGAGCTTGAGTGGCTGACACTTTTGGTGTGGGAGCAATCGTCCGACGTTAGTGATTTTTAAGGGTTTTTTTTCAGGGGGCGCCCTGGTGCAGCTGGTGGTAAACGTCGAAGCCCTGTTCGTCAGAAAAAGAACGGAGCTCCAGTGTCTATGCTGCTGTAGGTGCGCTACCAATCGCCGCTGAGGAGCAGCAAGAGCTTGAGTGGCTGGCACTTTTGGTGTGGGAGCAATCGTCTGACGTTCGTGATTTTTTGGGGTTTTTTTTCACTGGGCGCCCAGGTGTAGCTGGTGGTAAACGTCAAAGAACTGTTCGTCAGTGAAAGCCCGGAGCCCCAATGTCTCTGCTGCTGTAGATGCGCTGTCAATGGCCACTGAGGAGCAGCAAGAGATGAGTGGCTGGCACTTTGGTTGTGTGACTAGTCATCCGACGTTCGTGAATTTTTGGGGTTTTTTTTCAGGGGGCGCCCACGTGCAGCTGGTGGTTAACATCAAAGCCCTGTTCATCAGAGAAAGCCCGGAGCTCCAATGTCTCTGCTGCTGTAGATGCGCTACCAATGGCCGTTGAGGAGCAGCAAGATCTTGAGTGGCTGGCACTTTTGGTGTGGGAGCAATCGTCTGACGTTCGTGATTTTTAGAGGTTTTTTTCAGGGGATGCCCAGGTGCAGGTTCTGGTAAACATCGAAACCCTGCTCGTCAGGGAAAGCCCGGAGCCCCAGTGTCTTTGCTGCTGTTTATGCGCTGCCAATGGCCACTGAGGAGCATCAAGATCTTGAGTGGCTGGCATTTTTGGTGTGGGAGCAATTGTCCGACGTTCGTGATTTTTCGGGGTTTTTTTTCAGGGGGTGCACAGGTGCAGCTGGTGATAACCGTCGAAGCCCTGTTCTTCAGGGAAAGCCCAGAGCCCCAATGTCTATGCTGCTGTAGGTACGCTACCAATGGCCGCTGAGGAGCAGCAAGAGCTTGAGTGGCTGGCACTTTTGGTGTGGGAACAATCGTCCGACATTCGTGATTTCTCAGGGTTTTTTTTCAGGGGTCGCCCAGGTGCAGCTGGTGGTAAATATAGAAGCCCTGTTCGTCAGGGAAAGCCCGGAGCCCCAATGTCTGTTCTGCTGTAGGTGCACTGCCAATGGCCGCTGAGGAGCAGCAAGAGCTTGAGTGGCTGGCACTTTTGGTGTGGGAGCAATCATCCGACGTTCGTGATTTTTCGGGTTTTTTATCCAATGGGCGCCAAGGTGCAGCTGGTGGTAAATGTCAAAGCCTTGTTCGTTAGGGAAAGCCCAAAGCCCCAGTGTCTGTGGTGCTATAGATGCGCTGCCAATTTCCGTTGAGGAGCAGCAAGAGCTTGAGTGGCTGGCACTTTTGGTTTGGGACTAGTCGTCCGACGTTCGTGATTTTTCGGGGTTTTTTTCAGGGGGCGCCCAGGTGCAGCTGGTGGTAAACGTCGAAGCCCTCTTCGTCAGGAAAAGCCCGCAGCCACAGTGTCTATGCTGCCGTAGGTTCGCTACCAATGGCCGCTGAGGAGCAGCAAGATCTTGAGTGGCTGGCAGTTTTGGTGTGGGAGTAATGGTCCGACGTTCGTGATTTTTCGTTTTTTTTTTCAGGGGACGCCCACGTGCAGCTGGTGGTAAACGTCGAAGCCCTCTTCGTCAGGAAAAGCCCGGAGCCCCAATGTCTGTGGTGCTGTAGGTGCACTTCCAATGGCTGCTGAGGAGCAGCAAGAGCTTGAGCGGATGGCAATTTTGGTGTGGGACTGGTCGTCCGACATTCGTGATTTTTCGGGGTTTTTTTTCAGGGGGCGCCCAGGTGCAGCTGGTGGTAAACGTCGAAGCCCTGTTCGTCAGGGAAAGCCCGGAGCCCCTATTTCTCTGCTGCTGTAGATGCGCTGCCAATGTCCGCTGAGGAGCAGCAAGAGCTTGAGTGGCTGGCACTTTTGTTGTGGGACTAATCATCCGACGTTCTTGATTTTTCTGTGTTTTTTTTCAGGGGGCGCCCACCTTCAGCTGGTGGTAATCGTCGAAGCCCTGTTTGTCAGGGAAAGCCCGGAGCCCCAATGTCTGTGGAGCTGTAGATGCGCTGCAAATGGCCACAGAGAAGCAGCAAGAGCTTGAGTGGCTGGCACTTTTGGTGTGGGAGGAATCGTCTGACGTTCGTGATTTTTCGGGGTTTTTTTTCAGGGAGCGCCAAGGTGCAGCTGGTGGTAAACGTCGAAGCCCTGTTCGTCAGGGAAAGCCCAGAGCCCCAGTGTCTGTGGTGCTGTAGATGAGCTGCCAGTTTCCGTTGAGGAGCAGCAAGAGCTTGAGTGGCTGGCACTTTTGGTTTGGGACTAGTCGTCCGACGTTCGTGATTTTTCGGGGTTTTTTTCAGGGGGCGTCCACGTGCAGCTGGTGGTAAACGTCGAAGCCCTCTTCGTCAGGAAAAGCCCAGAGCCACAGTGTCTATGCTGCCGTAGGTTCGCTACCAATGGCCGCTGAGGAGCAGCAACATCTTGATTGGCTGGCACTTTTGGTGTGGGAGCAATCATCCGACGATCGTGATTTTTCGGGGATTTTTTTCAGGGGGCACCCACGTGCAGCTGGTGGTAAACTTCGAAGCCCTGTTTGTCAGGGAAAGCCCGGAGCCCCAATGTCTCTGCTGCTGTAGATGCGCTGCAAATGGCTGTTGAGAAGCAGCAAGCGCTTGATTGGCTGACACTTTTGGTGTGGGAACAATGGTCCGACGTACGTGATTTTTCGCTTTATTTTTTTCAGGGGGCGCCCGCGTGCAGCTGGTGGTAAACGTCGAAGCCCTGTTTGTCAGGGAAAGCCCGGAGCCCCAATGTCTATGCTGCTGTAGATGCACTGCCAAAGGCCGCTGAGGAGCAGCAAGAGCTTGAGTGTCTGGCACTTTTGGTGTGGGAGCAATTGTCCAACATTCGTGATTTTTCAGGGTTTTCTTTTCAGGGGGCGCCCACGTGCAGCTGGTGGTAAACGTCGAAGCCCTTTTCTTCAGACAATGCCCGGAGCCCCAGTGTCTGTGCTGCTGTAGGTGCGCTGCCAATGGCCGCTGAGGAGCAGCAAGAGCTTGAGTGGCTGGCACTTTTGGTGTGGGAGCAATGGTCCGAAGTTCGTGATTTTTTGGGGTTTATTTTCAGTGGGCGCACAGGTGCAGCTGGTGGTAAACGTCGAAGCCCTCTTCGTCAGGGAAAGCCCGGAGCCCCAATGTCTGTGCTGCTGTAGGTGCGCTGCCAATGGCCGCTGAGGAGCAGCAAGAGCTTGAGTGGCTGGCACTTTTGGTGTGGGACCAATCGTCCGACATTCGTAATTTTTCGGGGTTTTTTTTTAGGGGGCGTGCACGTGCAGCTGGTGGTAAACGTCGAAGCCCTGTTCGTCAGGGAAAGCCCGGAGCCCCAGTGTCACTGCTGCTGTAGATGCGCTGCCAATGGCTGTTGAGGAGCAGCAAGAGTTTGAGAGGCTGGCACTTTTGGGGTGGGAGTAATCGTCCGACGTTGGTGATTTTTCAGGGTTTTTTTTCAGGGAGCACACTGGTGCATCTCGTGGTAAATGTCGAAGCCCTGTTCGTCAGAGAATGCCCGGAGCTCCAATATCTGTGCTGCTTTAGATGCGCTGCCAATAGCCGCTGCGGAGCAGCAAGAGCTTGAGCGGCTGGCACTTTTGGTGTGGGACCAATCGTCCGACGTTCATGATTTTTTGGGATTTTATTTTAGTGGGCGCCCAGGTGCAGCTGGTGGTAAACGTCGAAGCCCTGTTCATCAGAGAAAGCCCGGAGCTCCAGTGTCTGTGCTGCTGTAGATGCGCTACCAATGTCCGCTGAGGAGCAGCAAGAGATGAGTGGCTGGCACTTTTGTTGAGGGACCAGTGGTCCGACGTTCGTGATTTTTCGGGTTTTTTTTTCATGGGGCGCCCACGTGCAGCTGGTGGTAAATATCGAAGCCCTGTTCGTCAGGGAAAGCCCAGAGCCCCACTGTCTGTGCTGCTGTAGGTGCGCTGCCAATGGCCGCTGAGGAGCAGCAAGAACTTGAGTGGCTGGCACTTTTGGTGTGGGAGAGATCGTCCGACGTTCGTGATTTTTCGGGGTTTCTTTTCAGGGGGCGCCCAGGTGAAGAAGGTGGTAAATATCGAAGCCCTGTTCGCCAGGGAAATCCCAGAGCCCCAATGTCTGTGCTGCTGTAGGTGCGCTACCGATGTCCGCTGAGGAGCAGCAAGAGCTTGAGTGGCTGGCACTTTTGGTGTGGCCGCAGTCGTTAGACATTCGTGATTTTTCGGGGTTTTGTTTTCAGTGGGCGCCCGGTGCAGCTGGTGGTAAACGTCGAAGCCCTGTTCGTCAGGGAAAGCCCGGAGCCCCAAGGTCTGTGGGGCTGTAGGTGCGCTGCCAATGGCCGCTGAGGAGCAGCAAGAGCTTGAATGGCTGGCACTTTTGGTGTGGGAGCAATCGTCCGACGTTCGTGATTTTTCGGGTTTTTTCTCACGGAGCACTCTGGTGCAGCTGGTGGTAAACGTCGAAGGCCTGTTCGTCAGGGAAAGCCCAGAGCCCCAGTCTCTGGGTTGCTGTAGGTGCGCTGCCAATGGCCACTGAGGAGCAGCAAGAGCTTGAGTGGCTGGCATTTTTGTTGTGGGAGCAACGGTCCGACGTTCGTGATTTTTCGGGGTTTTTTTTCAGTGGGCTCCCAGGTGCAGCTGGTGGTTAATATAGAAGCCCTGTTCGTCAGGGAAAGCCCGGAGCCCCAGTGTCTGTGGGGCTGTCGGTGCGCTACCGATGTCCGCTGAGGAGCAGCAAGAGCTTGAGTGGCTGGCACTTTTGGTGTGGGCGCAGTCGTCCGACGTTCGTGATTTTTCGGGGTGTTTTTTCAGTGGGAGCCCACGTGCAGCTGGTGGTAAACGTCGAAGACCTGTTCGTCAGGGAAAGCTCGGAGCCCCAAGGTCTGTGGGGCTGTAGGTGCGCTGCCAATGGCCGCTGAGGAGCAGCAAGAGCTTGAGTGGCTGGCATTTTTGTTGTGGGAGCAATGGTCAGACGTTCGTAATTTTTCATGGTTTTTTTTTTTCAGTGGGCGCCCACGTGCAGCTGGTGGTAAAAGTTGAAGGCCTGTTCGTCAGGGAAAGCCCGGAGCCCCAAGGTCTGTGGGGCTGTAGGTGCGCTGCCAATGGCCGCTGAGGAGCAGCAAGAGCTTGAGTGGCTGGCATTTTTGTTGTGGGAGCAATCGTCTGACGTTCGTGATTTTTAGAGGTTTCTTTTCAGGGGGCGCCCAGGTGCAGGTTGTGGTAAACATCGAAACCCTGTTCGTCAGGGAAAGCCCGGAGCCCCAGTGTCTTTGCTGCTGTTTATGCGCTGCCAATGGCCGCTGAGGAGCAGCAAGATCTTGAGTGGCTGGCACTTTTGGTGTGGGAGCAATTGTCCGACGTACGTGATTTTTCGGGGTTTTTTTTCAGGGGGCACCCACGTGCAGCTGGTGGTAAACGTCGAAGCCCTGTTCGTCAGGGAAAGACCGGAGCCCCAGTGTCTATGCTGCTGTAGGTGCGCTACCAATCGCCGCTGAGGAGCAGCAAGAGCTTGAGTGGGCTGGCACTTTTGGTGTGGGAGCAATCGTCTGACGTTCGTGACTTTTCGGGGTTTTTTTCAGTGGGTGCCCACATGCAGCTGGTGGTTAACATCAAAGCCCTGTTCATCAGAGAAAGCCCGGAGCTCCAATGTCTCTGCTGCTGTAGATGCGCTACCAATGTCTGCTGAGGAGCAGCAAGAGATGAGTGGCTGGCACTTTTGTTGAGGGACCAGTGGTCCGACGTTCGTGATTTTTCGGGTTTTTTTTTCATGGGGCGCCCACGTGCAGCTGGTGGTAAACGTCGAAGCCCTGTTCGTCAGGGAAAGCCCGGAGCCCCAAGGTCTGTGGGGCTGTAGGTGCGCTGCCAATGGCCGCTGAGGAGCAGCAAGAGCTTGAATGGCTGGCACTTTTGGTGTGGGAGCAACGGTCCGACGTTCGTGATTTTTCGGGGTTTTTTTTCACTGGGCGCCCAGGTGTAGCTGGTGGTAAACGTCAAAGAACTGTTCGTCAGTGAAAGCCCGGAGCCCCAATGTCTCTGCTGCTGTAGATGCGCTGTCAATGGCCACTGAGGAGCAGCAAGAGATGAGTGGCTGGCACTTTGGTTGTGTGACTAGTCATCCGACGTTCGTGAATTTTTGGGGTTTTTTTTCAGGGGGCGCCCACGTGCAGCTGGTGGTTAACATCAAAGCCCTGTTCATCAGAGAAAGCCCGGAGCTCCAATGTCTCTGCTGCTGTAGATGCGCTACCAATGGCCGTTGAGGAGCAGCAAGATCTTGAGTGGCTGGCACTTTTGGTGTGGGAGCAATCGTCTGACGTTCGTGATTTTTAGAGGTTTTTTTTCAGGGGATGCCCAGGTGCAGGTTCTGGTAAACATCGAAACCCTGCTCGTCAGGGAAAGCCCGGAGCCCCAGTGTCTTTGCTGCTGTTTATGCGCTGCCAATGGCCACTGAGGAGCATCAAGATCTTGAGTGGCTGGCATTTTTGGTGTGGGAGCAATTGTCCGACGTTCGTGATTTTTCGGGGTTTTTTTTCAGGGGGTGCACAGGTGCAGCTGGTGATAACCGTCGAAGCCCTGTTCTTCAGGGAAAGCCCAGAGCCCCAATGTCTATGCTGCTGTAGGTACGCTACCAATGGCCGCTGAGGAGCAGCAAGAGCTTGAGTGGCTGGCACTTTTGGTGTGGGAACAATCGTCCGACATTCGTGATTTCTCAGGGTTTTTTTTCAGGGGTCGCCCAGGTGCAGCTGGTGGTAAATATAGAAGCCCTGTTCGTCAGGGAAAGCCCGGAGCCCCAATGTCTGTTCTGCTGTAGGTGCACTGCCAATGGCCGCTGAGGAGCAGCAAGAGCTTGAGTGGCTGGCACTTTTGGTGTGGGAGCAATCATCCGACGTTCGTGATTTTTCGGGTTTTTTATCCAATGGGCGCCAAGGTGCAGCTGGTGGTAAATGTCAAAGCCTTGTTCGTTAGGGAAAGCCCAAAGCCCCAGTGTCTGTGGTGCTATAGATGCGCTGCCAATTTCCGTTGAGGAGCAGCAAGAGCTTGAGTGGCTGGCACTTTTGGTTTGGGACTAGTCGTCCGACGTTCGTGATTTTTCGGGGTTTTTTTCAGGGGGCGCCCAGGTGCAGCTGGTGGTAAACGTCGAAGCCCTCTTCGTCAGGAAAAGCCCGGAGCCACAGTGTCTATGCTGCCGTAGGTTCGCTACCAATGGCCGCTGAGGAGCAGCAAGATCTTGAGTGGCTGGCAGTTTTGGTGTGGGAGTAATGGTCCGACGTTCGTGATTTTTCGTTTTTTTTTCAGGGGACGCCCACGTGCAGCTGGTGGTAAACGTCGAAGCCCTCTTCGTCAGGAAAAGCCCGGAGCCCCAATGTCTGTGGTGCTGTAGGTGCACTTCCAATGGCTGCTGAGGAGCAGCAAGAGCTTGAGCGGATGGCAATTTTGGTGTGGGACTGGTCGTCCGACATTCGTGATTTTTCGGGGTTTTTTTTCAGGGGGCGCCCAGGTGCAGCTGGTGGTAAACGTCGAAGCCCTGTTCGTCAGGGAAAGCCCGGAGCCCCTATTTCTCTGCTGCTGTAGATGCGCTGCCAATGTCCGCTGAGGAGCAGCAAGAGCTTGAGTGGCTGGCACTTTTGTTGTGGGACTAATCATCCGACGTTCTTGATTTTTCTGTGTTTTTTTCAGGGGCGCCCACCTTCAGCTGGTGGTAATCGTCGAAGCCCTGTTTGTCAGGGAAAGCCCGGAGCCCCAATGTCTGTGGAGCTGTAGATGCGCTGCAAATGGCCACAGAGAAGCAGCAAGAGCTTGAGTGGCTGGCACTTTTGGTGTGGGAGGAATCGTCTGACGTTCGTGATTTTTCGGGGTTTTTTTTTCAGGGAGCGCCAAGGTGCAGCTGGTGGTAAACGTCGAAGCCCTGTTCGTCAGGGAAAGCCCAGAGCCCCAGTGTCTGTGGTGCTGTAGATGAGCTGCCAGTTTCCGTTGAGGAGCAGCAAGAGCTTGAGTGGCTGGCACTTTTGGTTTGGGACTAGTCGTCCGACGTTCGTGATTTTTCGGGGTTTTTTTCAGGGGCGTCCACGTGCAGCTGGTGGTAAACGTCGAAGCCCTCTTCGTCAGGAAAAGCCCAGAGCCACAGTGTCTATGCTGCCGTAGGTTCGCTACCAATGGCCGCTGAGGAGCAGCAACATCTTGATTGGCTGGCACTTTTGGTGTGGGAGCAATCATCCGACGATCGTGATTTTTTGGGGATTTTTTTCAGGGGGCACCCACGTGCAGCTGGTGGTAAACTTCGAAGCCCTGTTTGTCAGGGAAAGCCCGGAGCCCCAATGTCTCTGCTGCTGTAGATGCGCTGCAAATGGCTGTTGAGAAGCAGCAAGCGCTTGATTGGCTGACACTTTTGGTGTGGGAACAATGGTCCGACGTACGTGATTTTTCGCTTTATTTTTTTCAGGGGGCGCCCGCGTGCAGCTGGTGGTAAACGTCGAAGCCCTGTTTGTCAGGGAAAGCCCGGAGCCCCAATGTCTATGCTGCTGTAGATGCACTGCCAAAGGCCGCTGAGGAGCAGCAAGAGCTTGAGTGTCTGGCACTTTTGGTGTGGGAGCAATTGTCCAACATTCGTGATTTTTCAGGGTTTTCTTTTCAGGGGGCGCCCACGTGCAGCTGGTGGTAAACGTCGAAGCCCTTTTCTTCAGACAATGCCCGGAGCCCCAGTGTCTGTGCTGCTGTAGGTGCGCTGCCAATGGCCGCTGAGGAGCAGCAAGAGCTTGAGTGGCTGGCACTTTTGGTTTGGGAGCAATGGTCCGAAGTTCGTGATTTTTTGGGGTTTATTTTCAGTGGGCGCACAGGTGCAGCTGGTGGTAAACGTCGAAGCCCTCTTCGTCAGGGAAAGCCCGGAGCCCCAATGTCTGTGCTGCTGTAGGTGCGCTGCCAATGGCCGCTGAGGAGCAGCAAGAGCTTGAGTGGCTGGCACTTTTGGTGTGGGACCAATCGTCCGACATTCGTAATTTTTCGGGGTTTTTTTTTAGGGGGCGTGCACGTGCAGCTGGTGGTAAACGTCGAAGCCCTGTTCGTCAGGGAAAGCCCGGAGCCCCAGTGTCACTGCTGCTGTAGATGCGCTGCCAATGGCTGTTGAGGAGCAGCAAGAGTTTGAGAGGCTGGCACTTTTGGGGTGGGAGTAATCGTCCGACGTTGGTGATTTTTCAGGGTTTTTTTTCAGGGAGCACACTGGTGCATCTCGTGGTAAATGTCGAAGCCCTGTTCGTCAGAGAATGCCCGGAGCTCCAATATCTGTGCTGCTTTAGATGCGCTGCCAATAGCCGCCGCGGAGCAGCAAGAGCTTGAGCGGCTGGCACTTTTGGTGTGGGACCAATCGTCCGACGTTCATGATTTTTTGGGATTTTATTTTAGTGGGCGCCCAGGTGCAGCTGGTGGTAAACGTCGAAGCCCTGTTCGTCAGGGAAAGCCCGGAGCCCCAGTGTCTGTGCTGCTGTAGGTGCGCGGCCAATGGCCCCTGAGGAACAGCAAGAGCTTTATTTGCTGGCACTTTTGGTGTGGGAGCAATCGTCTGACATTCGTGATTTTTCGGGGTTTTTTTCAGGGAGCAACCTGGTGCAGCTCTTGGTAAACTTCGAAGCCCTTTCGTCAGGGAAAGCCCAGAGCCCCAATGTCTGTGGAGCTGTATATGAGCTGTGAATGGCCGCTGAGGAGCAGCAAGAGCTTGAGTGGCTGGCACTTTTGATGTGGGAGCAATGGTCCGAAGTTCCTAATTTTTCGGGGATTTTTTTAGTGGGCGCACAGCTGCAGCTGGTGGTAAGCGTCTAAGCCCTGTTCGTCAGGGAAGGCTCGGAGCCCCAATGTCTGTGCTGCTGTAGATGCGCTGCCAATGACTGCTGAGGAGCAGCAAGAGCTTGAGTGGTATCACCTTTGGTGTGGGAGCAATCGTCCATCGTGCGTGATTTTTTGGGGTATTTTTTTCAGGGGGCGCCCACGTGCAGCTGGTCGTAAATGTGGAAGCCCTGTTCGTGAAGGAAAGCTCGGAGCCCCAAGGTCTGTGGGGCTGTAGTTGCGCTGCGAATGGCCGCTGAGGAGCAGCAAGAGCTTGAGTGCCTGGCACCTTTGGTGTGGGAGCAATGGTCCGACGTTCATGATTTTTCGGGGTTTTTTTCAGGTGGGGCCCAGGTGCAGCTGGTGTTAAACGTCGAAGCCCTCTTCGTCAGGGAAAGCCCGGAGCCCCAATGTCTGTGGGGCTGTAGATGCGCTGCCAATGGCTGTTGAGGAGCAGCAAGAGCTTGAGAGGCTGGCACTTTTGGTGTGGGAGCAATCGTCCGAAGTTCGTAATTTTTCGGGGTTTTTTTTCAGTGGGCGCACAGCTGCAGCTGGTGGTAAACGTCTAAGCCCTGTTCGTCAGGGAAAGCACGGCGCCCCAATGTCTGTGCTGCTGTAGGTGCGCTGCCAATGGCTGCTGAGGAGCAGCAAGAGCTTGAAAGGCTGGCGCTTTTGGTGTGGGAGCAATCGTCCATCGTGCGTGATTTTTTGGGGTATTTTTTTCAGGGGCGCACAGCTGCAGCTGGTGGTAAACGTCTAAGCCCTGTTCGTGAGGGAAAGCTCGGAGCCCCAAGGTCTGTGGTGCTGTAGTTGCGCTGCGAATGGCCGCTGAGGAGCAGCAAGATCTTCAGTGGCTGGCACTTTTGGTGTGGGAGCAATGGTCCGACGTTCGTGATTTTTCGGGGTTTTTTTTCAGGGGGCGCCCACGTGCAGCTTGTGGTAAACGTTGAAGCCTGTTCTTCAAAGAAAGCCCGGAGCCCCAATGTCTGTGCTGCTATAGGTGCGCTGTGAATGGCCGCTGAGGAGCAGCAAGAGCTTGAGCGGCTGGCAGTTTTGGTGTGGGAGCAATGGTCCGACGTTCGTGATTTTTCGGGGTTATTTTCAGGGAGAGACCTGGTGCAGCTGGTGGTAAACGTCGAAGCCCTGTTCGTCAGGGAAAGCCCGGAGCCCCAGTGTCTGTGGGGCTGTAGATGAGCTGCAAATGGCCGCTGAGCAGCAAGAGCTTGAGTGGCTGGCACGTTTTGTGTGTGAGCAATCGTCCGAACATCGTAATTTTTCAGTGGTTTTTTTCAGGGGGCGCCCACGTGCAGCTGGTGGTAAACGTCGAAGCCCTCTTCGTCAGGGAAAGCCCGGAGCCCCAACGTCTGTGGGGCTGTAGATGAGCTGTGAATGGCCGCTGAGGAGCAGCAAGAGCTTGAGTGGCTGGCACTTTTGGTGTGGGAGCAATCGTCCATCGTACGTGACTTTTTGGGTTTTTTTTTCATGGGGCGCCCACGTGCAGCTGGTGGTAAACGTCGAAGCCCTGTTCGTTAGGGAAAGCCCGGAGCCCCAATGTCTGTGCTGCTGTATATGTGCTGCCAATGGCCGCTGAGGAGCAGCAAGAGCTTGAGATGCTGGCACTTTTGGTGTGGGAGCAATGGTCCGACGTTCGTGCTTTTTCGGGTTTTATTTCAGGGAGCACCCCGGTGCAGCTGGTGGTAAACGTCGAAGCCCTGTTCGTCAGGGAATGCCCGGAGGCCCAGTGTCTATGCTGCTATAGGGGCGCTACCAATGGCCGCTGTGGAGCAGGAAGATCTTGAGTGGCTGGTACTTTTGGTGTGGGAGCAATCGTCTGACGTTCGTGATTTTCAGGGTTTTTTTACACTGGGCTCCCAGGTGCAGCTGGTGGTAAACGTCGAAGCCCTGTTCGTTAGGGAAGCCCGGATCCCCAATGTCTGTGGGGCTGTAGATGCGTTGCCAATGGCCGCTGAGGAGCAGCAAGAGCTTGAGTGGCTGGCACTTTTGGTGTGGGAGCAATCGTCCGACGTTCGTGATTTTTCGGGTTTTTATTTCAGGGAGCTCCAAGGTGCAGCTGGTGGTAAACGTGAAAGCCCTGTTCATCAGGGAAAGCCCGGAGCCCCTGTGTCTATGCTGACGTAGGTGCGCTGCCAATCGCCACTGAGGATCAGCAAGATCTTGAGAGTCTGGCACTTTTGGTGTGGGAGCAATCGTCCGATGTTCGTGATTTTTCGGGGGTTTTTTTCAGGAGCCGTCCACCTGCAGCTGGTGGTAAACGTCGAAGCCCTGTTCATCAGAGAAAGCCCGGAGCCCCCATGTCTGTTCTACTGTAGTTGCGCTGCCCATGGCCGCTGAGGATCAGCAAGAGCTTGAGTGGCTGGTACTTTTGGTGTGGGAACAATGGTCCGACGTTCGTGATTTTTTGGGTTTTTTTTTCAGGGGGCTCCCTGGTGCATCTGGTGGTAAACGTCGAAGCCCTGTTCGTCAGGGAAAGCCCAGAGCCCCAATGTCTGTGCTGCTGTCGATGCGCTGCCAATGGCCGCTGAGGAGCAGCAAGAGCTTGAGTGGCTGGCACTTTTGGTGTGGGAGCAATCGTCCGACGTTCGTGATTTTTCGGGGTTTTATTTCAGGGAGCTCCCAGGTGCAGCTGGTGGTAAACGTCGAAGCCCTGTTCGTCAGGGAAAGGCCGGAGCCCCAATGTCTATGCTGACGTAGGTGCGCCAGCAATGGCCACTGAGGAGCAGCAAGTTCTTGAGGGTCCGGCACTTTTGGTGTGGGAGGAATCGTCCGATGTTCGTGATTTTTTGGGTTTTTTTTTCAGGGGGCTCCCTGGTGCAGCTGGTGGTAAACTTCGAAGCCCTGTTCGTCAGGGAAAGCCCGGAGCCCCAATGTCTGTGCTGCTGTCGATGCGCTGCCAATGGCCGCTGAGGATCAGCAAGAGCTTGAGTGGCTGGCACTTTTGGTGTGGGAACAATGGTCCAACGTTCGTGATTTTTTGGGTTTTTTTCAGGGGGCTCCCTGGTGCAGCGGGTGGTAAACGTCAAAGCCCTGTTCGTCAGGGAAAGCCCGGAGCCCCAATGTCTGTGCTGCTGTAGGTGCGCTGCCAATGGCCGCTGAGGAGCAGCAAGAGCTTGAGAGGCTGGTACTTTTGCTGTGGGAGCAATGTTACGACGTTCGTGAGTTTTCGGGGTTTTTTTCACAGCGCGCACACCTGCACCTGGTGGTAAATGTCGAAGCCCTGTTCATCAGGGAAAGCCCGGAGCCCCAATGTCTGTGCTGCTATAGGTGCACTGCTAATGGCCGCTGAGGAGCAGCAAGAGCTTGAGTGGCTGGCGCTTTTGGTGTGGGAGCAATCGTCCAACGTTCGTGATTTTTCGGGGGTTTTTTTCAGGAGCCGTCCACCTGCAGCTGGTGGTAAATGACGAAGCCCTGTTCGTCAGAGAAAGCCCATAGCCCCAATGTCTGTTCTGCCCCACAGACCTTGGGGCTCCGGGCTTTCCGTGACGAACAGGGCTTCAACGTTTACCACCAACTGACGTGAGAGCTCCCTGAAAAAAACCTTGAAAAGTCACGAACGTCAGACGATTGCTCCCACACCAAAAGTGCCAGCCACTCAAGCTCTTGCTGCTCCTCAGCGGCCATTGGCAGCGCATCTACAGCAGCACAGACACTGGGGTCCGGGCATTCCCTGACAAACAGGGCTTCGACGTTTACCACCAGCTACACCAGGGCGCCCCCTGAAAAAAAGCCCTGAAAAATCACGAACGTCGGACGATTGTTCCCACACCAAAAGTGCCAGCCACTCAAGATCTTGCTGCTCCTCAGCGGCCATTAGCAGCGCACCTACAGCAGCACAGACACTGGGGCTCCGGGCTTTCCCTGATGAACAGGGCTTCGACGTTTACCACCAGCTGCACCTGGGCGCCCACTGAAAAAAAATCACGAACGTCGGACCATTGCTCCCACACCAAAAGTGCCAGCCACTCAAGCTCTTGCTGCTCCTCAGCGGCCATTGGCAGCGCACCTACAGCAGCACAGACATTGGGGCTCCGGGCTTTCCCTGACGAACAGGGCTTCAACGATTACCACCAGCTGCACCAGGGCGCCCCCTGAAAATAAAACCCAAAAAATCACGAACGTTGGACCTTTGCTCCCACACCAAAAGTGCCAGACACTCAAGCTCTTGCTGCTCCTCAGCGGACATTGAAGCGCACCTACAGCAGCACAGACACTGGGGTTCCGGGCTTTCCCTGACGAACAGGGCTTCAACGTTTACCACCAGCTGCACCTGGACGCCCCCTGAAAAGCCGAAAAATCACGAATGACGATTGCTCCGACATCAAAAGTGCCAGCAATCTGCTCCTCAGCGGCCATGCACCTACAGCAGCACAGCGAACAGGGCTTCGACGCGTTTGCTGCAGCTGAAAAAATAGAAAAATCAAGAACGTCGGATGATTAGTCCCACAACAAAAGTGCTAGCCACTCAAGCTCTTGCTGCTCCTCAGCGGCCATTGGCAGCGCATCTACAGCAGCACAGACACTGGGGCTCGGGCATTCTCTGAAGAAAAGGGCTTCGACGCGTTTACAAGCTGCACCTGGGCGCCCCCTGAAAAGACCCGAAGAATCACGAATCGGACCTGATCCCCAAAAGTGCCAGACTGCTCCTCAGCGGCCAAACCTACAGCACCACAGACCTGCAGGGCTTCGACGTTTACCACCAGCTGCACTGCCGTCAGGACGATTGTGCCAGCCACTCAATGCTGCTCCTCAGCGAATGGCAGCGCACCTACAGCAGCACAGACAGCAGGGCTTCCACGTTACCAACAGCACTCCCATCATGAACGTCATGCTCTGCCAGCCACTCAAGCTCTTGCTGCTCCTCAGCGGCCATTGGCAGTGCACTACAGCCCCCAGCACTGACGCAGGGCTTCGACGTTTACCACCAGCTGCAGCGCCCCTGAAAAAACCGCGAAGAATCACGAACGTCGGACGATTGCTCCCACACCAAATGTGCCAGCCACTCAAGCTCTTGCTGCTCCTCAGCGGCCATTCCCAGCGCACCTACAGCAGCACAGACACTGGAGCTCCGGGCTTTCCCTGACGAAGAGGGCTTCGACGTTTACCACCAGCTGCAGTTGTGCGCCCACTGAAAAAAAACCTCGAAAACTCACGAACTTCGGATCTTTGCTCCCACACCAAAAGTGCCAGCCACTCAAGCTCTTGCTGCTCCTCAGCAGCCATTCACAGCACATCTACAGCAGCACAGACATTGGGGCTCCGGGCTTTCCCTGACGAACAGCGCTTCGACGTTTACTACCAGCTGCACATGGGTGTCAACTGATAAAAAACCCTGAAAAATCACGAACGTCGGACAATTGCTCCCACACCAAAAGTGCCAGACACTCAAGATCTTCCTGCTCCTCAGCGGCCATTGGCAGCGCACCTACAGCAGCACAGACACTGGGGCTCGGGGCTTTCCCTGAGGAACAGGGCTTCGACGTTTACCACCAGCTGCACGTGGGCGCTCCCTTAAAATAATCCCCAAAAAATCACGAACGTCGGACGATTGCTCGCACACCAAAAGTGCCAGCCACTAAAGGCACACGAACATTGTATCTCTGTGCTGGATGGGTTTTTTCTGTAAGAGACATATATATAGTCCCCTGGTTATATATCGTGAACAGGCCCATCCAGACCCCTACTACGTGTTCCCATTACATGTTTTTCAATTCTTTTTGATTGTTTGTTTAGTGCCACCATATAGGAGGTCATTATTTCTTCACCAATTTGTGAAGGTGTTCCCTTTTGTACCCCATAATCGTCCAGTGCCAGCCACTCAAGCTCTTGCTGCTCCTCAGTGGCCATTCGCAGCGCACCTACAGCCCAACAGACCTTGGCGCTCCGGGCTTTCCCTGACGAACAGGTCTTCGACGTTCACTACCAGCTGCACAAGTGTGTCCACTGAAAAAAAACCCCGAAAAATAAGGAATGTCGGACAATTGCTCCCACACCAAAAGTGCCAGCCACTCAAGGTCTTGTTGCTCCTGAGCGGCCATTGGCAGCGCATCTACAGCAGCACAGACATTGGGGCTCAGGGCTTTCCCTAATGAACAGGGCTTCGACGTTTATCACCAGCTGCACCTGGGCGCCCCCTGAAATAAACCCCTAGGAGCTAGGTTTAGATTAGATATTAGAAAAAAATTTTTTACAATGAGAGTTGTAGAGCACTGGAACAGGTTGCCCAGAGAGGTGGTGGATGCCCCATCCCTGGAAGTGTTCAAGGCCAGGCTGGATGAGGCTCTGAGCAACCTGATCTAGTCAGGGATGTCCCTGCTCTTGCAGGGGGGTTGGACTAGATGACCTTTGAAGGTCCCTTCCAACTCTAACCATTCTATGATTCTATGATTCTATGATTTTTCGGGTTTTTTTTTCAGTGAGCGCCCACGTGCAGCTGGTGGTAAACGTCGAAGACCTGTTCGTCAGGGAAAGCCCAGAGCCCCAATGTCTGTGCTGCTGTAGGTGCACTGCCAATGGCCGCTGAGGAGCAGCAAGAGCTTGAGTGGCTGGCACTTTTGGTGTGGGAGCAATCGTCCGACGTTCGTGATTTTTCGGGGTTTTTTTCAGGGGGCTCCCACGTGCAGCTGGTGGTACACGTCGAAGCCCTGTTCATCAGGGAAAGCCCGGAGCCCCAGTGTCTGTGCTGCTGTAGATGCGCTGCCAATGGCCCCTGAGGAGCAGCAAGAGTTTGAGTGGCTGGCACTTTTGGTGTGGGAGCAATCGTCCGACGTTCGTGATTTATTGGGGTTTTTTTCAGGGGGCGCCCAGGTGCAGCTGGTGGTAAACGTCGAAGCCCTGTTCGTCAGGGAAAGCCCGGAGCCCCAATGTCTGTGGTGCTGTAGGTGCGCTGCCAATGTCCGCTGAGGAGCAGCAAGAGCTTGAGTGGCTGGCACTTTTGCTGTGGGAGCAATCTTCCGACGTTTGTGATTTTTCGGGGTTTTTTTCAGTGAGCGCCCTTGTGCAGCTGGTGGTAAACGTCGAAGCCCGGTTCGTTAGGGAAAGCCCAGAGCCCCAAAGTCTGTGCTGCTGTAGGTGCACTGCCAATGGCCGCTGAGGAGCAGCAAGAGCTCCAGTAGATGGCACTTTTGGTGTGGGAGCAATCTTCCGACGTTATTGATTTTTCGGGGTTTTTTTTCAGGGAGTGCCCTGGTGCAGCTGGTGTTAAACGTCAAAGCCCTGTTCGTCAGGGAAAGCCCGGAGCCCCAATGTCTCTGGTGCGGTAGGTGGACTGCCAATGGCCGCTGAGGAGCAGCAAGAGCTTGAGTGGCTGGCAATTTTGGTGTGGGAGCAATGGTCTGACGTTCGTGATTTTTCGGGGTTTTTTTCAGGGGGCGCCCAAGTATAGCTGGTGGCAAACGTCGAAGCCCTGTTCGTCAGGGAAAGCACAGAGACCCAATGTCTGTGCTGCTGTAGGTGCGCTGCCAATGGCCGCTGAGGAGCAGCAAGAGCTTGAGTGGCTGGCACTTTTGGTGAGGGAGCAATGGTCCGACGTTCGTGATTTTTCGGGGTTTTTTTCAGGAGCCGTCCACCTGCAGCTGGTGGTAAACGTCGAAGCCCTGTTCTTGAGAGTCTGGCACTTTTGGTGAGGTAGCAATGGTCCACATGCAGCTGGTGGTATACGTCGAAACCCTGTTCGTCAGGGAAAGCCCAGAGCCACAGTGTGTGTGCTGCTGTAGGTGGACTGCCAATGGCCGCTGAGGAGCAGCAAGAGCTTGAGTGGCTGGCACTTTTGGTGTGGGAGCAATCGTCCGACGTTTGTGATTTTTTCGTGTTTTTTTTCAGGGGGCGCCGTTGTGCAGCTGGTGGTAAACGTCGAAGCCCTGTTCGTCAGGGAAAGCCCGAAGCCCCGGTGTCTTTGGTGCTGTAGGTGCACTGCCAATGGCCGCTGAGGAGCAGCAAGAGCTTGAGTGTCTGCCACTTTTGGTGTGGGAGGAATTGTCCGACATTCATACTTTTTAGGGTAATGTTTTTCGTGGGCGTTTTCCTACAGTTTATGTTAAAAGTTGAAGCGTTGTTCGTCAGGGAAAGCCTGAATCCCCAGTGTCTCTGGTGCTGTACGTGTGGCGTCAATGGCCGGTGAGGAGCAGCAAGAGCTTTAGTTGCTGGCACTTTTGGTGTGGGAGCAATCGTCCGACGTTCGTGATTTTTAGGGTATGTTTTCAGTGGGCTCTTCCCTGCAGTTGATGGCAAACGTCGAAGTGCTGTTGGCCATGGAAAGCCGAGAGCCCCAGTGTCTGTGGTGCTGTAGTTGCGGCGTCAGCGGCCAGTGAGGGCCAGCAAGAGGTTTAGTTGCTGGCACTTTTGATGGGGTAGCAATTGTGCAATGTTCGTGGTTTTTGAAGCATTTTGTAAGTGGGAGGCCCTGTGTAGTTGATGAAAAACGTAGAAGCGCTGTTCATCAGGGAAAGCAGAGAGCCCCAGTGTCTGGTGCTCCTGTAGATGCGGTGTGAAGGGTGGGTGAGGAGCAGCAAGAGCCTGAGTTGCTGGCACGTTTGGTGTGGGAACAATCATCCCATGTTCATGATTTTTAGTGTAATTTCTTCAGTGGGCGCTTCAGTGCAGTTGATGGTAAACTTCGAAACGCTGTTCATCAGGGAAAGCCTGAAGCACCAGTGTCTGTGTTGTTGTAGATGCTGCTGACAACAGCCGGTGAGGAGCTGCAAGAGCTTGAGTTGCTGGCACTTTTGGTGTGGGAGCAATCGTCCCACGTACATGATTTTTAGGGCATTTTGTAAGTGGGCGGCCCTGTGCAGTTGATGGTAAACGTCGAAGCGCTGTTCATCAGGGAAAGCCGGGAGCCCCAGTGTATGTGGTGCTGAAGGTGCGGTGTGAATGGGCGGTGAGGAGGAGCAAGAGCTTTATTTGCTGGCACTTTTGGTGTGGGAGCAATCGTCCGACGTTCGTGATTTTTAGGGTAATGTTTTTAGTGGGTACTCCTGTGCATTTTATGATAATGTCGAAGCGCCGTTCGTCAGGGAAAGACCGCAGCCCCAGTGTCTGTGGTGCTGTACGAAGAGTGCGTCAACGGCCGGTGAGGAGCAGCAAGAGCTTTAGTTATTGGCACTTTTGGTGTGGGAGCAATCGTCTGACGTTCGTGATTTTTAGTGGTTTTTTTTTCAGTGGGCTCTTCCCTGCAGCTGGTGGTAAACGTCGAAGCCCTGTTCGTCAGGGAAAGCCCAGAGCCCCAGTGTCTGTGGTGCTGTAGATGCAGCTGTCAAAGGCCGCTGAGGAGCAGCAAGAGCTTGAGTGGCTGGCACTTTTGCTGTGGGAGCAATCATCCGACATTCGTGAATTTTGGGGCATTTTGGAAGTGGGCAGCCCTGTGCAGCTGATGGTAAACGTCGAAGCCCTGTTCTTCATGGGAATGTCCGGAGCCTCAGTGTCTGTGGTGCTGTAGATGCCGTGTGAATGGGAGGTGAGGAGCAGCAAGAGCCTGCGTTGCTGGCACTTTTGGTGTGGGAGCAATCGTCCGATGTTTGTGATTTTTCGGGGTTTTTTTTTCCGTGGGCGCTTCCGTGCAGCTGATGGTAAAAGTCGAAGCGCTGTGGGTCAGGGAAAGCCCGAAGCCCCAATGTCGGTGGTGCTGTAGATGCGGTGCCAACATCCTGCTGAGGAGCAGCAAGAGCTTTAGTTGCTGGCACTTTTGGTATGGGAGCAATAGTCCGGCGTTCGTGATTTTTCGGGTATATTTTCAGTGGGCGCTTCCGTGCAGCTGATGGTAAACGTAGAAGCGCAGTTCGACAGGGAAGGCCCGGAGCCCAAATGTCTGTGGTGCTGTAGATGCGCTGCCAATGGCCGGTTAGGATCAGCAAGACCTTGAGTTGGTGGCACTTTTGGTGTGGGAGCAATCATCTGACATTCGTGATTTTTAGGGTATTTTTTCAGTGCGCGGTTCCGTGCAATTCATACTAGACGTCGATGCACTGTTGGTCAGGAAAAGCCCAGAGCCCCATTGTCTGTAGTGCTGTAGATGCGGCGTCAACGGCCGCTGAGTAGCAGCAAGAGCTTGAGTGGCTGGCACTTTTGCTGTGGGAGCAATCGTCCGACATTCGTGATTTTTAGGGCATTTTGTAAGAGGGCGGGCCTTAGTACTTAATGGTAAACTTCGAAGCTCTGTTGGTCATGAAAAGCCCGGAGCCCCAATGTCTGTGGTGCTGTAGATGCGGTGGAAATGGCCGCTGAGGAGCAGCAAGAGCTTGAGTTGCTGGCACTTTTGGTATGGGAGCAATCGTCCAACGTTGGTGATTTTTAGTGGATTTTTCAGTGCTGGTCCTGTTTTTTTTTTTTTCAGTGGGCACTTCCGTGCAGTTGGTGGTAGACATTGAAGAGCTCTTGGTCAGGGAAAGCCCGGAGCCCCAGTGTCTGTTGTGTTGTAGATGTGGCACTGCCAACGGCCGGTGAGGAGCAGCAAGAGCTTTAGTTGCTGGCACTTTTGGTGTGGGAGCAATCGTCCGACGTTCGTGATTTTTTTCGCTTTTTTTTTCAGGGGAACTTCCGTGCGACTGGTGTAAACGTCGAAGCCCTGTTCGTCAGGGAAAGCCCGGAGCCCCAATGTCTCTGGTGCGGTAGGTGCACTGCCAATGGCCGCTGAGGAGCAGCAAGAGCTTGAGTGGCTGCCACTTTTGGTGTGGGAGCAATCGTCCGACATTCGTGATTTTTCGGGTTTTTTTTCCGGGAGCGCCCAGGTGCAGCTGGTGGTAAACGTCGAAGCCCTGTTCGTCAGGGAAAGCCCGGAGCCCCAATGTCTCTGGTGCTGTAGGTGCACTGCCAAAGGCCGCTGAGGAGCAGCAAGAGCTTGAGTGGCTGGCACTTTTGGTGTGGGAGAAATGGTCCGACGTTCGTGATTTTTGGGGTTTTTTTTCAGTGGGCGCCCATGTGTAGCTGGTGGTAAACGTCTCAGCCCTGTTCGTCAGGGAAAGATCGGAGCCCCAGTGTCTGTGGTGCTGTAGGTGCGCTGCCAATGGCCGCTGAGGAGCAGCAAGAGCTTGAGTGGCTGGCACTTTTGGTGTGGTAGCAATGGTCCGACGTTCGTGATTTTTCGGGGTTTTTTTTCATGGAGCGCCCTGGTGCAGCTGGTGGTAAACATCGAAGCCCTGTTCGTCCCAGGGAAAGCCCGGAGCCCCAATGTTTGTGAGCCTGTAGATGTGGTGCCTAGAGCTTGTGAGAAGGAGCAAGAACTGCCAATGGCCGCTGAGGAGCAGCAAGAGCTTGAGTGGCTGGCACTTTTGGTGTGGGAGCAATGGTCCGACGTTCGTGATTTTTTGGGTTTTTTTCAGTGGGCGCCCAGGTGCAGCTGGTGGTAAACGTCGAAGCCCTGTTCGTCAGGGAAAGCCCGGAGCCCCAATGTCTGTGCTGCTGTAGGTGCGCTGCCAATGGCCGCTGAGGAGCACAAGAGCTTGAGTGTCTGGCACTTTTGGAGTGGGAGCAATGGTCCGACATTCGTGATTTTTTGGGGTTTTTTTTCAGTGGGCGCCCAGGTGCAGCTGGTGGTAAACGTCCAAGCCCTGTTCATCAGGGAAAGCCCGGAGTCCCAATGTCTGTGCTGCTGTAGATGCGCTGCCAATGGCCGCTGGGGAGCAGCAAGAGCTTGAGTGTCTGGCACTTTTGGTGTGGGAGCAATCGTCCCACGTTCGTGATTTTTTGTGTAATTTCTTCAGTGGGCGCTTCAGTGCAGTTGATGGTAAACTTCAAAACGCTGTTCGTCAGGGAAAGCCTGAAGCACCAGTGTCTGTGTTGTTGTAGATGCTGCGACAACAGCCGGTGAGGAGCAGTAAGAGCTTAAGTTGCTGGCACTTTTGGTGTGGGAGCAATCGTCCGACGTTCGTGATTTTTAGGGTAATGTTTTTAGTGGGTATTCCTGTGCAGTTTATGGGAAGCGTCGAAGCACTCTTCATCAGGGAAAGACCGCAGCCCCAGTGGAGCCAGTGTCTGTGGTGCTGTAGATGAGGCATCAAAGGCCGGTGAGAAGCAGCAAGAGATTTAGTTGCTGGCACTTTGGGTGTGGGAGCAATCGTCCAACGTTCGTGATTTTTCGGGTTTTTTTCCGGGAGCGCCCAGGTGCAGCTAGTGAGTAGCGTGGAAGCCCTGTTCGTCAGGGAAAGCCGGAGCCCCAATGTCTCTGGTGCGGTAGGTGCACTGCCAAAGGCCGCTGAGGAGCAGCAAAGAGCTTGATGGCTGGCACTTTTGGTGTGGGAGAAATGATCCGACGTTCGTTATTTTTTGGGTATTTTTTCAGGGGGCGCACACGTGTAGCTGGTGGTAAATGTCGAAGCCCTGTTCGTCAGGGAAAGCCCGGAGCCCCAATGTCTGTGCTGCTGTAGGTGCGCTGCCAATGGCCTCTGAGGAGCAGCAAGAGCTTGAGTGGCTGGCACTATTGGTGTGGGAGAAATGGTCAGACGTTCGTGATTTTTGGGGTTTTTTTTCAGTGGGCGCCCGAGTGTAGCTGGTGGTAAACGTCTCAGCCCTGTTCGTCAGGGAAAGCTCGGAGCCCCAGTCTCTGGGTTGCTGTAGGTGCACTGCCAATGGCCGCTGAGGAGCAGCAAGAGCTTGAGTTGCTGGCACTTTTGGTGTGGGAGCAGTTGTCCGACGTTTGTGATTTTTTCGTGTTTTTTTTCAGGGGGGGCCGTTGTGCAGCTGGTGGTAAACGTCGAAGCCCTGTTCGTCAGGGAAAACCCGAAGCCCCAGTGTCTTTGGTGCTGTAGGTGCACTGCCAATGGCTGCTGAGGAGCAGCAAGAGCTTGAGTGTCTGCCACTTTTGGTGTGGGAGCAATCGTCCGACGTTCATGATTTTTCGGGGTTTTTTTCATGGAGCGCCCTGGTGCAGCTGGTGGTAAACATCAAGTCCTGTTCGTCAGGGAGAAGCCGGAGCTAATGTCTCTGGTGTGGTAGGTGCACTGCCAATGGCCGCTGAGGAGCAGCAAAGGCTTGAGTGGCTGGCGCTTTTGGTGTGGGAGCAATGGTAGAGCGTTCGTGATTTTTTGGGTATTTTTTTTTCAGGGGGCGCCCGTGTAGCTGGTGGTAAACGTCGAAGCCCTGTTCGTGGGGAAAGCCGGAGCCCCAATGTCTGTGCTGCTGTAGGTGCGCTGCAAATGGCCGCTGAGGAGCACAAGAGCTTGAAGTGTCTGGCACTTTTGGAGTGGGAGCAATGGTCCGACATTCGTGATTTTTTGGGGTTTTTTTTCAGTGGGCGCCAGGTGCAGCTGGTGGTAAACGTCCAAGCCCTGTTCATCAGGGAAAGCCCTAGTCCCAATGTCTGTGCTGCTGTAGATGCGGCTGCCAATGGCCGCTGGGGAGCAGCAAGAGCTTGAGTGTCTGGCCCTTTTGGTGCGGGAGCAGCTGAGTCCCGCGTTCGTGATTTTTGTGTAATTTCTTCAGTGGAAAGCTTCAGTGCAGTTGATGGTAAACTTCAAAACGCTGTTCATCAGGGAAAGCCTGAAGCACCAGTGTCTGTGTTGTTGTAGATGCTGCGACAACAGCCGGTGAGGAAGCAGTAAGAGCTTTATTTGGCACTTTTGGTGTGGGAGCAATCGTCCGACGTTCGTGATTTTTAGGGTAATGTTTATAGTGGGTATTCTAAGTTTATGGGAAGGCGTCGAAGCACTCTTCATCAGGGAAAGACCGCAGCCCCAGTGGAGCCAGTGTCTGTGGTGCTGCCAGATGAGGCATCAAAGGCCGGTGAGAAGCAGCAAGAGATTTGGTGCAGGCACTTTGGGTGTGGGAGCAATCGTCCAACGTTCGTGATTTTCGGGTTTTTTTCCGGGAGCGCCCAGGTGCAGCTAGTGGTAAACGTCGAAGCCCTGTTCGTCGGGGAAAGCCCGAGCCCCCAATGTCTCTGGTGCGGTAGGTGCACTGCCGAGAGCCGCTGAGGAGCAGCAAGAGCTTGAGTGGCTGGCACTTTTGGTGTGGGAGCAATCGTCCGACGTTCGTGGTTTTTTGGGTTTTTTTTTCAGGGGCGCCCACGTGGCTGGTGTGCTTGTCGAAGCCCTGTTCGTCAGGGAAAGCCCGGAGCCCCAATGTCTCTGTGCTGCTGTAGGTGCAGTGCCAATGGCCATGAGGAGCACAAGAGCTTGAGTGTCTGGCACTTTTGGTGTGGGAGAAATGGTCAGACGTTCGTGATTTTTGAGGTTTTTTACAGTGGGGGCGCCCACGTGTAGCTGGTAGTAGAGCGTCTCAGCCCTGTTCGTCAGGGAAAGCTCGGAGCCCCAGTCTCTGGGTTGCTGTAGGTGCGCTGCCAATGGCCGCTGAGGAGCAGCAAGAGCTTGAGTTGCTGGCACTTTTGGTGTGGGAGCAATCGTCCGACGTTTGTGATTTTTTCGTGTTTTTTTCAGGGGGCGCCGTTGTGCAGCTGGTGAGCAACGTCGAAGCCCTGTTCGTGTAGAAATCCGAAGCCCCGGTGTCTTTGGTGCTGTAGGTGCACTGCCAATGGCCGCTGAGGAGAAGCAAGAGCTTGAGTGTCTGCCACTTTTGGTGTGGGAGCAATCGTCCGACGTTCATGATTTTTCGGGGTTTTTTTTCATGGAGCGCCCTGGTGCAGCTGGTGGTAAACATCGAAGTCCTGTTCGTCAGGGAAAGCCCGGAGCCCCAATGTCTCTGGTGTGGTAGGTGGACTGCCAATGGCCGCTGAGGAGCAGCAAGAGCTTGAGTGGCTGGCACTTTTGGTGTGGGAGCAATCGTCCGACGTTTGTGATTTTTCGGGTTTTTTTTCCGGGAGCGCCCAGGTGCAGCTGGTGGTAAACGTCGAAGCCCTGTTCGTCAGGGAAAGCCCGGAGCCCCAATGTCTGTGCTGCTGTGGGTGCACTGCCAATGGCCGCTGAGGGGCAGCAAGAGCTTGAGTGGCTGGCACTTTTGGTGTGGGAGCAATGGTCCGACGTTCGTGATTTTTCGGGTTTTTTTTCAGTGGGCGCCCAGGTGCAGCTGGTGGTAAACGTCCAAGCCCTGTTCATCAGGGAAAGCCCCTAGTCCCAATGTCTGTGCTGCTGTAGATGCGCTGCCAGTGGCCGCTGGGGAGCAGCAAGAGATTGAGTGTCTGGCCCTTTTGGTGTGGGGCCAATCATTTTACGTTCGTGATTTTTGTGTAATTTCTTCAGTGGGCGCTTCAGTGCAGTTGATGGTAAACTTCAAAACGCTGTTCGTCAGGGAAAGCCTGAAGCACCAGTGTCTGTGTTGTTGTAGATGCTGCGACAACAGCCGGTGAGGAGCAGTAAGAGCTTAGGTTGCTGGCACTTTTGGTGTGGG
This sequence comes from Otis tarda, assembly GCA_026413225.1. Classification (NCBI taxonomy): domain Eukaryota; kingdom Metazoa; phylum Chordata; class Aves; order Otidiformes; family Otididae; genus Otis; species Otis tarda. The sequence continues at coordinate 97,437 of JAPMTP010000113.1, forward strand.
AGCAATCGTCCGACATTCGTGATTTTTAGGGTAATGTTTATGGCGGGTATTCCTGTGCAGTTTATGGGAAGCGTCGAAGCACTCTTCATCAGGGAAAGACCGCAGCCCCAGTGGAGCCAGTGTCTGGTGCTGTGGGCCCGGATCAAAGGCGGTGAGAAGCAGCAAGAGATTTAGTTGCAGGCACTTTGGGTGTGGGAGCAATCGTCCAACGTTCGTGATTTTTCGGGTTTTTTTTCCGGGAGCGCCCAGGTGCAGCTAGTGGTAATCGTCGAAGCGCTGTTGGTCAGGGAAAGCCCGGAGCCCCAATGTCTGTGGTGCTGTAGGTGCACTGCCAAAGGCCGCTGAGGAGCAGCAAGAGCTTGAGTGTCTGGCCCTTTTGGTGTGGGAGCAATCGTCCAACGTTCGTGATTTTTCGGGGTTTTTTTCAGTAGGCGTCCACGTGCAGCTTGTGGTAATCGTCGAAGCGCTGTTGGTCAGGGAAAGCCCGGAGCCCCAATGTCTGTGGTGCTGTAGGTGCGCTGCCAATTGCCCCTGAGGAGCAGCAAGAGCTGCAGTAGCTGGCACTTTTGGTGTGGAGCAATGGTGCGACGTTCGTGATTTTTCGGGTTTTTTTTCAGTGGGCGCCCATGTGCAGCTGGTGGTTAACGTCGAAGCCCTGTTCGTCAGGGAAAGCCCGGAGCCCCAATGTCTGTGCTGCTGTAGGTGCACTGACAATGGCCGCTGAGGAGCAGCAAGAGCTTGAGTGGCTGGCACTTTTGGTGTGGGAGAAATGGTCCGACGTTCGTGATTTTTGGGGTTTTTTTTCAGTGGGCGCCCACGTGTAGCTGGTGGTAAACGTCTCAGCCCTGTTCTTCAGGGAAAGCCTGGAGCCCCAGTCTCTGGGTTGCTGTAGGTGCACTGCCAATGTCCGCTGAGGAGCAGCAAGATCTTGAGTTGCTGGCACTTTTGGTGTGGGAGCAATGCTCCGACGTTCATGATTTTTCGGGGGTTTTTTTCAGTAAGCGCCCTAGTGCAGCTGGTGGTAAACGTCGAAGACCTGTTCGTCAGGGAAAGCCCGGAGCCCCAATGTCTGTGCTGCTGTAGGTGGACTGCCAATGGCCGCTGAGGAGCAGCAAGAGCTTGAGTGTCTGGCACTTTTGGTGTGGGAGCAATCGTCCGACGTTTGTGATTTTTTCGTGTTTTTTTTCAGGGGGCGCCGTTGTGCAGCTGGTGGTAAACGTCGAAGCCCTGTTCGTCAGGGAAATCCCGAAGCCCCGGTGTCTTTGGTGCTGTAGGTGCACTGCCAATGGCCGCTGAGGAGCAGCAAGAGCTTGAGTGTCTGCCACTTTTGGTGTGGGAGGAATTGTCCGACATTCATACTTTTTAGGGTAATGTTTTTCGTGGGCGTTTTCCTACAGTTTATGTTAAAAGTTGAAGCGTTGTTCGTCAGGGAAAGCCTGAATCCCCAGTGTCTCTGGTGCTGTACGTGTGGCGTCAACGGCCGGTGAGGAGCAGCAAGAGCTTTAGTTGCTGGCACTTGTGGTGTGGGAGCAATCGTCCGACGTTCGTGATTTTTAGGGTATGTTTTCAGTGGGCTCTTCCCTGCAGTTGATGGCAAACGTCGAAGTGCTGTTGGCCATGGAAAGCCGAGAGCCCCAGTGTCTGTGGTGCTGTAGTTGCGGCGTCAGCGGCCAGTGAGGGCCAGCAAGAGGTTTAGTTGCTGGCACTTTTGATGGGGTAGCAATTGTGCAATGTTCGTGGTTTTTGAAGCATTTTGTAAGTGGGAGGCCCTGTGTAGTTGATGAAAAACGTAGAAGCGCTGTTCATCAGGGAAAGCAGAGAGCCCCAGTGTCTGGTGTCCTGTAGATGCGGTGTGAAGGGTGGGTGAGGAGCAGCAAGAGCCTGAGTTGCTGGCACGTTTGGTGTGGGAACAATCATCCCATGTTCATGATTTTTAGTGTAATTTCTTCAGTGGGCGCTTCAGTGCAGTTGATGGTAAACTTCGAAACGCTGTTCATCAGGGAAAGCCTGAAGCACCAGTGTCTGTGTTGTTGTAGATGCTGCGACAACAGCCGGTGAGGAGCTGCAAGAGCTTGAGTTGCTGGCACTTTTGGTGTGGGAGCAATCGTCCCACGTACATGATTTTTAGGGCATTTTGTAAGTGGGCGGCCCTGTGCAGTTGATGGTAAACGTCGAAGCGCTGTTCATCAGGGAAAGCCGGGAGCCCCAGTGTATGTGGTGCTGAAGGTGCGGTGTGAAGGGGCGGTGAGGAGGAGCAAGAGCTTTATTTGCTGGCACTTTTGGTGTGGGAGCAATCGTCCGACGTTCGTGATTTTTAGGGTAATGTTTTTAGTGGGTACTCCTGTGCATTTTATGATAATGTCGAAGCGCCGTTCGTCAGGGAAAGACCGCAGCCCCAGTGTCTGTGGTGCTGTAGAAGAGGCGTCAACGGCCGGTGAGGAGCAGCAAGAGCTTTAGTTATTGGCACTTTTGGTGTGGGAGCAATCGTCTGACGTTCATGATTTTTAGTGGTTTTTTTTTTCAGTGGGCTCTTCCCTGCAGTTGATGGTAAACGTCGAAGCAGAGTTGGTCAGGGAAAGCCCAGAGCCCCAGTGTCTGTGGTGCTGTAGATGCAGCGTCAAAGGCCGCTGAGGAGCAGCAAGAGCTTGAGTGGCTGGCACTTTTGCTGTGGGAGCAATCATCCGACATTCGTGAATTTTGGGGCATTTTGGAAGTGGGCAGCCCTGTGCAGTTGATGGTAAACGTCGAAGCGCTGTTCTTCATGGGAAGTCCGGAGCCTCAGTGTCTGTGGTGCTGTAGATGCCGTGTGAAGGGGAGGTGAGGAGCAGCAAGAGCCTGCGTTGCTGGCACTTTCGGTGTGGGAGCAATCGTCCGATGTTTGTGATTTTTTGTGGTTTTTTTTTCCGTGGGCGCTTCCGTGCCGTTGATGGTAAAAGTCGAAGCGCTGTGGGTCAGGGAAAGCCCGAAGCCCCAGTGTCGGTGGTGCTGTAGATGCGGTGTCAACAGCCTCTGAGGAGCAGCAAGAGCTTTAGTTGCTGGCACTTTTCGTATGGGAGCAATAGTCCGACGTTCGTGATTTTTCGAGTATATTTTCAGTGGGCGCTTCCGTGCAGTTGATGTTAAATGTAGAAGCGCAGTTCGACAGGGAAGGCCCGGAATCCAAATGTCTGTGGTGCTGTAGATGCGCTGCCAATGGCCGGTTAGGATCAGCAAGACCTTTAGTTGGTGGCACTTTTGGTGTGGGAGCAATCATCTGACATTCGTGATTTTTAGGGTATTTTTTCAGTGCGCGGTTCCGTGCAATTCATACTAGACGTCGATGCACTGTTGGTCAGGAAAAGCCCAGAGCCCCATTGTCTGTAGTGCTGTAGATGAGGCGTCAACGGCCGGGGAGTAGCAGCAAGAGCTTGAGTGGCTGGCACTTTTGCTGTGGGAGCAATCGTCCGACATTCGTGATTTTTAGGGCATTTTGTAAGAGGGCGGGCCTTAGTACTTAATGGTAAACTTCGAAGCTCTGTTGGTCATGAAAAGCCCGGAGCCCCAATGTCTGTGGTGCTGTAGATGCGGTGGAAACGGCGGTGAGGAGCAGCAAGAGCTTGAGTTGCTGGCACTTTTGGTATGGGAGCAATCGTCCAACGTTGGTGATTTTTAGTGGATTTTGTCAGTGCTGGTCCTGTTTTTTAGGGTATTTTTTCAGTGGGCACTTCCGTGCAGTTGATGGTAGACATTGAAGAGCTCTTGGTCAGGGAAAGCCCGGAGCCCCAGTGTCTGTTGTGTTGTAGATGTGGCATCAACGGCCGGTGAGGAGCAGCAAGAGCTTTAGTTGCTGGCACTTCTGGTGTGGGAGCAATCGTCCGACGTTCGTGATTTTTAGGGTATTTTTTCAGAGGGCACTTCCGTGCAATTGATGGTAAATGTCAAAGCATTTTCGTCAGGGAATGCCTGGATTCCCAATGTCTGTGGTCCTGAAGATGCAGTGTTAAGGGTGGGTGAGGAGCAGCAAGAGCTTTAGTTGCTGGCACTTTTGGTGTGGGAGCAATCATCTGACGTTCATGATTTTTAGGGTACTTTTCAGGGGAAATTCCGTTCGACTGATGTAAACGTCGAAGCGCTGATCGTCAGGGAAAGCCCGCAGCCCCAGTGTCTGTGGTGCTGTAGATGCGGCATCAGTTGCTGGTGAGGTGCAGAAAGAGCTTTAGTGTCTGGCACGGTTGGTGTGGGAGCAATCGTGCGACATTCGTGATTTTTAGGGTATTTTTTCAGTGGACGGCCCTGTGCAGTTGATGGGAAACTTCGAAGCGCTGTTCGTCCGGAAAAGCCAGAAGGCCCATTGTCTGTGATGCTGTAGATGCGGCGTGAACGGCCGGTGAGGAGCAGCGAGAGCTTGAGTTGCTGGCACTTTTGCTGTGGGAGCAATCGTCTGACATTCGTACCTTTTATGGTGTTTTTTTTAGTGGGTGCTCCTATGCAGTTGATGGTAAACGTCGAAGCGCTGTTCGTCATGAAAAGCCCAGAGCCCCAATGTCTGTGGTGCTGTAGATGCGTAGTCAACTGCTGGTGAGGAGCAGCAAGTGCTTTAGTTGCTGGCACTTTTGGTATGGGAGCAATCTTCCAACGTTCGTGATTTTGGGATATATTTTCTGTGGGCGCTTCTGTGCAGCTGTTGGTAAACGTCGAAGCGCTGTTCGTCAGAGAAAGCCCGGAGCCCCAGTGTCTGTGGTACTGTAGATGCGGCGTTAGCGGCTGGTGAGGAGCAGCAAGAGCTTGAGTTGCTAGCACTTTTGGTGTGGGAGCAATCGTCAGACATTCATATTTTTTATGGTATTTTTTTTTAGTGGGTGCTCCTATGCAGTTGATGGTAAACGTCAAAGCGCTGTTCGTCAGGGATAGCCCGGAGCGCCAGTGTCAGTGGTGCTGTAGATGTGGTGTGAAGGGTGGGTGAGGAACAGGAAGAGCTTTAGTTCCTGGCACTTTTGGTGTTGGAGCAATCGTCTGAGGTTCTTGATTTTTAGGCTATATTTTCAGTGGGCGGCCCTGTGCAGTAGATGGTAAACGTCAAAGCGCTGTTTGTCAGGCAAAGCCCGGAGCCCCGATGTCTGTGGTGTTGTAGATGCGGCCTCAACGGCCAGTGAGGAGCAGCAGGAGCTTTAGTTGCTGGCACTTTTGGTGTGGGAGCAATCGTCCGACATTCGTGATTTTTAGGATATTTTTTCAGTGGGCGCTTCCGTGCAGATGATGTTAAACGTTGAAGCACTGTTCATCAGGTAAAGCCCAGAGCCCCGGTGTTTGTGGTCCTGTAGATGCGGTGTGAAGGGCAGGTGAGGAGCAGCAAGAGCTTTAGTTGCTGGCTCTTTTGGTATGGGAGCAATCGTCCGACGCTCGTGATTTTTAGGGTATTTCTCCAGTGGGCGGCCTTGTGCAGTTGATGGTAAACGTCGAAGCCCTGTTCGTCAGGGAAAGCCCGCAGCCCCAGTGTCTGTGATGCTGTAAATGTGGCGTCAACTGCTGGTGAGGAGCAGCAAGAGCTTTAGTTGCTGGCACTTTGGGTGTGGGAACAATGGTCCGACGTTCTTGCTTTTTAGAGTAATATTTTAGTGGGTGCTCCAGTGCAGTTGATGGTAAACGTCGAAGCGCTGTTCGTCAGGGAAAGCCCGGAGCCCCAATGTCTGTGGTGTTGTAGATGTGGCGTCAACAACCGGTGAGGAGCAGCAGGAGCTGCTCACAGGGCTGCCGGCTTGAAATGGTGGAAAATGTCGGAGTCCTGGTGGTCTAGGACTGACTAGGACTATCCCCAACGTCAGACGATTGCTCTGGGCTTCCCTAGGCCAACAGGACTCTGACATTTGCCACCAAGTCAACCTGGCAGCCCTCTGAGAATAAATCTTATAAGTCCCGAACATCAGACGATTACTCCAACACCAGAAGTGCCTGCTCTGAAAGTTCTTGCTGCTCCTCACCGACTCTTCCCACCGCATCTACAAGCTCAAAAACATTGGGTCTCTCGGCTTTCCTGCATCACCAGGATTCTGACACTTACTATTGACATACGGAAATGGACTCTGTAACTCGGAAGTTATAAACTAGGTATGTTTATTGCGTGCAGATGCACGGGGGATCGCTCCACCACAAGCGTGCATGCCCGAGGTAGAAAACCGTCCCATTTTTATACAATAAAACAATGAATATTCAATTGACGCCTATACATATTCATTACCTAAACCCACCTACTCTTGCTTCGTATGCTAATTAGCTTATCAGTCCTTCGCGCTTGCGCAAATTCTCCCAATAATTGTGGGCAGGGGTCTTCGGTGGTCTTTGGGATGAAGGCCATAGGTCTTCTTCATGGTGTACTTTTCACCTTTAGCCTAGAATGCAATGATCCTGCAAGCTTGCAGTGTTCTTATCAGCTTGAGCTGATTCATGTCCTTGTTAACCATCTGTTTTCCTTTAGCAAGGAGGTTTATAGATGTATTTGTGACACATGCCATCCTGGTTTTGAATTCTTGTTCTTTCTAATCACTCCCTTGAGATAATGCGAGACTGTTTCTCACTCCTTACAAATGAGTCCTTCGTCAGGAAAAGAAAAAAAAACAGACTTCCTCCTCCATTAATTGTTTCTCTAAGCTATATGGTTACATGACTATGTTTTGTAACTATATTCTTGTCCTGGTTCTGGCTAGGATAGAGCTAATATTTACCTGAGCTGGGTGGAGAACTGCAGCTGGTAGCTCCTATGGCTGGGATAGTTAACTAATTAGCTAACAGCTGGGGTTAATTTACCCAAATTAGCCAAAGGGCTGTTCCATCCCATCTGACATCATGCTCAGTATATAAGCGAGGAGGGTGCTGAAGGGAGCCTCCTGCTGCTTGGAAGAAACTAAGTGTGGAGATTTGTTGTAAGCCATTATACTGTATTTGTATTGCATCACTGTTTTGTTTTCTTCTGTCATTACTGTTAAATTTACTTTTTGTTCAATCTCAACCCACGTGTTTGGTTTTTTCCCTGGTTTTCTTTTGTTTACCAAATCTCCCCCTGTTCTCTTGGGGGCGGGGAGTGAGAGAGAGACTGTGTAGTCTGGTCCCGATTGGGGCTGAACTACAGCAATTCTTTAAGTGCATACATATATAGTTGTGATTAACTTATTGTCCCCATTTCTACGTGGTCCCCTATATCAATCCCCCCTTTTTATCACACTAAGTAAATTCTTTTACTTAAACAGTTTCCCTGAATGATATGAAGCATCATACACAGTTTTGTTTAGTTGGGGGGGGGGAAGGGGGCTAATGTGGTAGCTTCTGTAGGAAACTGCTAGAAGTCACTCCCCTTTGTTCAGTGGATTCTGCCAGGCCTAGGGCGGACCCGCTGCTGGCCAAAGCTGAGCCGATTGGTAGCAGAATGTTCCGTGATAACGCCTCTGCGATAACATATTTAAGAAGGGGAAAACAGAAGAAAAAAAAAAGAGGGAAGAGAAGATGTGAAGAAGCTGAGCGGGGGCAGAGGCACAGAGGGGGAGGCACAGGCCTCATGGGCCTTGCAGGCCTCACCCTCTGGCCTCTTGCCAGGCTGCTGACTGGGCCCGAATCGGCCCGTGGAGGGCCCGCTGGGACAGCCATTCTGGAGAGACTGCACTCCGTGGAAGAGATGACCCACGCCGGAGCAGTTTCACGAAGGACTGTGATGTATGGGAGGGACCCCACAACAGGGCAGGGGAGGAATGTGAGGAGGTCTTCCCCCAACCATGAAGCAGCGGCGTAAAACAACGTGTGATGAACTGACCGCCATCCCCATTCCCTCTTCCCTTTCCTGTGCAACTCGGGGGGAAGGTAGTAGAGATAATGTTAAGCTTGGGAAGAGGGAGGGGTGGAGGGAGGTTATCTTGTTCTCTGTCTCATTATCTTGCTGTTTGTAGTAATAAATGAATAGTTTTCCCCAAGAGGAGTCTGTTTTGCCCGTAACGGTAACTTTAAGGATTTCTCCCTGTCCTTATGTCAAACCTCGAGCCGTTTTTCTTTATATTATCTCCCCCTGTTCTCTTGGAGGGTGGGGGGAGTGAGAGAGAGACTGCGTAGTCTGGTCGTGATCGGGGCACAGTTACGACAGTGTTACTTTCTTAAACATTCTCCAAACCCATAGGTACAGCATAATAGTTAATATTAATAAAATTCCTAAGCTAATCAAGAAGATCACAACAGGGGGCACCGTAGTATTAAGGATCCCTGTTGCCTCTGTCCCAGCCCCACTCATGCCCTGAGTACATTTCCATTTCGTGCATAACCACAGCGGCCAAGTTTAAGCCCGACCATTTAAAAGGTGGTCCCATGCTTCCTGTAAACCCAAGGTAGGCGTGAGACCACGGCCATTTGGTGTCCTTTTGATTACAAGTTAGTGGTAAAATGCAGGAAAATATTGCAAACCCAATCACAATTCCAGTTAAACAATTGGTCATTTTAGGATTTAGTTGTTCTAGTGGATTAGTACAGCTACTTCTGTAGATAATGTACTGCCTTCTGTGACCTACTAAAATGGGTTTTATATTTCCTATAATAAAATGACAAATAAGATATAAACTGCACTGATGACAGATTTGGGCAATATTAGTTACTGGCCGGTCCTGGTTTCTTTGTCCGGTATCCTTTGCTGTGGTGTCCCACCGGTTCACTACTGCTTTTGGCTCACATACTTGTTACCCACATTGTTCCTGCCCTTATCCGTTCGAACGAGTTTAAGTCTCAAGTCTTCGTTGTTGTCTGGAGTTACTTTCCACAAGGTTGCAGAGGCTCTCTTGATCCGAGTATGGTGTATGCAGGAGTTCTGTCCCTCTACCTTAATTGCCATGTAGGTGGTGAGGAGGACTTGAAAAGGTCCGGTCCACTGTGGTTCCGGGGTTTTTTC
>JAPMTP010000114.1:0-84366 GCA_026413225.1 Otis tarda
GCCTTTGAAATTTTTGCTACGTTTCTGTTAGTTTAATCTTCTCCTCTTAAGCTTCTTTATACGTCTTCTTTTTTTCTCCTCTTTAGATTACTCAATGTGTGTCCTCCACTAGTTCTTCTTCTGTTTCCTTTCTACGTCCATCCTCGCTTTTTACATTTTTCTACATCTCCGGTTAAGTTTGTCACGTCTTGGTCTTGTTTTTTTTCTTTTCCATGTATTCATTTCCCTCCTCCACCTCGCGCTAACAATTTGAAATGTTTATTCTATGGCGTGCATTTTATCCTTTAGCACTGTCTTTGATTTCTTGGTTTTCAGAGAAGTATTGCTCACGTTTTTCATTACTGTTTGGCGACCCTGCTTAGATTTTGCTTTCTAATACATCCCTGTTTTGAAAAAGGCTAACTACGATGTAACTTTGTGGGGGTTTTTAGTTTGTGTGTTAATCTCCCTACTCCCTGTAATCTCTAAAAGATTTTGTACACTTTATCTTGCTTGCGCCTGTCTTTATCTTCTTGGTTTTAAATTATTTCTCAATGTGTGTCCTCCAAGTTCTTCTTCTGTTTCCTTAGCATCCTCGCTTTTTACATTTTTCTACATCTCCGGTTAAGTTTGTGTCACGTCTTGTCTTTTTTTTTCCCATTTATTTCCTCCCTCGCGCTTTTGAAATGTTTATTCTATGGCTGCATTTTTCTCTTCCACGTCTTTGATTTTTGGTATTTCTCCTCTTTCATTACTGTTGGCACCTCTTTTAGATTTTCTTTCTATCTCTCCCTGTTTTAGTTCTGATGTAACTTTGTGGGGTTTTTTTTTGTGTGTGTTAATCTCCCTACTTCCCCTGTAATTTAAAAGATTTTGTACATTTATCTTGCTTGCTGTCTTTATTTTTGTTTTTAAATTATTTCCTCATGTTTGCTCAATACCCCGAATCTTCATTTTGCTTAATACATCTGTTTTAGGTAGCTGTCTGTATATTTTTTTTTTTTTCGGTTTTTGTCTCTATTTTCTCCAACACTCGCCACTTTTTCTGCGTCTACTCTTTCTTTCCCTCTTGCTGTCTTTTAAGAAACTATTTATTTCCTTAGCATTCTGGGTTTTGAAACTTTCTTTTCTAAGTCTCTTTCAGCGTGCTGTCCCTATTTTTTTTAGCTTTCATTTTATTTCCCATTTCCCCATTGCTTTTTCAGCATTCATTCAGTGCCTACTTTCTTATGCCCTTTGCAGTTCATACATAATAATTTCTTAATGTTCTTCCACAGAACCCTCACTTCGAAAATTCTCTTTCTACATTTTTATTTTTGTTGGACGAATAATTTGGTCAATTTTTTTTCTTCATTTTTTTCCTTATTTCCTTCATCTTCAATTGCTTTTTGGAAAATGTTCTCTTTACTCCTATCTGGTTTCTGCATTTATTTTGCTATCTTTATTTTTTTTTTTTGAATTACGTCCCGACTATCTGTAGTGCCCTCGCTTTTCAAATTTGGTAGGTCTCTTAGGCGGACCGTGCTATTTGGGAATTTTTAACCCAATTTCATTATTCCCCGCGTTGGTTTTAAAACTTTTCTGTCTAATTCTGTCCCGATTGCTATCTTTAACTTGTTCTCTTGATCCTGAATCTTCTCTCCTTCATCCTCCCTCCGCGCCATCGCTTTTGAACGCCACCTTTGTAGTTCTCCAGTTTAGTTGCGTGTCAGAAATGCCTGTTGTTGTTGTTGTTGCTGTCGTTATTTCCTGATTACCATTTGCTTTCTTTATATACTTTTTCTTGTGGCTGGTCCCCTTATTTTTTAGGTTGTAATATGTCCTTACTTAGCAGCTTTGGGTTTTAGTTATTCTTTCTTCTAGGTTTCTATTTGTTTCCTGGGCATTTATTTTTTCCAGTATTTGCCTTTACTTTCCTAATGATTCTGACTTCATTCTTTCTTCTCTTTCTTTCTTTACAGTCATGTAATTAGGTTCTTTTTTCTGGCTCCATTTTAGTTTACCCATGCTGGGTTTTTATTTTTTTAATATCCTTAATCCCTGATGCTTTTTTTAAAATGCTGAGTCTCCTTTTATCACTTTTGTCTTTATTTTTCTCTGCATTTTTGTTCTCAATTATTTCTTTTTCCTTTCTACTGTCACTTTTAAAAAATGTATATCTGTCTGCATTTTAGTGGGATGTTGCTATTACTTTCGTGCTTTTGCTTTTCAAATTTTCTAATTTAACCTTGTCTGCTATCATAATCTTTAATTATATTTTCTTTCTTTTTTTCCATAGCACCATTGCGCTTTACGTTGCTTTTCATCATTTTTTCTTTTTCTTGCTGTCGCTTACCTGCTTTCTCCTTATAACCTTAATCTTATTTGCATCTACCGTTTTCTCTGTACTTTTATTCTGTTGGCTATCTTTAAAACAAAAAAAAATATTTCTTGTCTGTATTCACGCCTTTGATTTTAAAACTGTCTTTCTAGGTCCTTGTTACAGTTTGTAATTTCTGGGTTTGAAATTTTTCTCTATTTCCCTGATACTCATCACCGACTGACTATTATTATATTTGCTGGGTTTTTTTGGTTTGGTATTTCTTGTCTTTCCTTAGCATCCTTGGCTTTTTAGAGATTCTTTAAACATCTCTGTTTCATTCTTGTTGTCTCTATTTCCCTAATGCTTGATGCCTTGTCTTTTTTTTTCCCCCCATGTCCACCTTTACCTTGGTTACTTTTTTTTTCCCCTCCATTTCTTTTTTCTTGTCTGTTTTTTAGCACCACCACTTTTTTTACAACATATCTGTCTCTGCTTTGCGTTTTACTTCTCTGACTGTATTGTGTGTTCTTTCTCTTCTCCTAAATCTCGGGCTTTAAAAAATTTTCTACTTTTACGTCTTTCGGCATTATTAGTTTTTAAACCTTTCCCGCGCCTACCCCCCTCAGTTTTCCCTAGCGCTGTTGCTTTTTACATTTTCCTTTCTATCTACGTTTTAGTTTGACATTGGTATTTATTATTTGCTTTTCATTAAGGCCCTTGGTCTTATTTCCTCATTGTTCCTCTTGGGTATTGTACTTTGTTGTTTTCTAAATTTTGCCTTTACATCTCCACTCATCGTGTTCTCCGCCTGTGTTTTTCATTTCCTTTGTGCCTGTCTTCTACGTTTTAAATTGCGTTGCGGTGATTTCATCTGTGTAGTTTACAAGCCCTATTTGGTCATTCCCTCTGTTCTTCATCCCTTCGCATGGTAAATTGTACTTCTACCTTTCCGTTTCAGTTTGCCATTAGTGTTTATCGATTTTTTATTTCCTTTTTCTTAATCTCTGTTGCTTTTGACATTTTCTTTTTACTTTTTATTTGCTGTCTTCACATTTTTTATTTTTTTTCCTGTTGAAATAAGTGCCTTTACTTTCTAAATTGTCTTTTCTACTGCTGTTTTAGGTACATGTACTTGTGTGGTTTAAAAGTTTCCTCTATATTGCTCTCATCTCTTAAACCATTTCAATTTTCTACTTTTATCTCTGTCCTTATTTTTGTCATCGGTTAATTAGCTATTGCATTTTGTTTGCGTCATCTGCCTCTTGAAATTTTTGCTACGTTTCTGTTAGTTTATCGTCCCTCGTTAGAAATTTTAACGTGTATTTCCCTAATCTGCCTCACTCTTAAAAGCTTCTTTATACGTCGTCTTTTTTTTTCCCCACTCAATGTGTGTCCTCCAAGTTCTTCTTCTGTTTCCTTAGCATCCTCGCTTTTTACATTTTTCTACATCTCCGGTTAAGTTTGTGTCACGTCTTGTCTTTTTTTTTTCCCATTTATTTCCTCCTCCCCTCCTCGCGCTTTTGAAATGTTTATTCTAATGACTGCATTTTTCCTTCCACGTCTTTGATTTTTGGTATTTCTCCTCTTTCATTACTGTTGGCACCCTTTAGATTTTCTTTTTCTATCTCCCTGTTTTAGTTCACCCGATGTAACTTTGTGGTTTGGTTTTTTTTTTGTGTGTAGTGTTAATCTCCCTACTCCCTGCAATTTAAAAGATTTTGTACATTTATCTTGCTTGCTGTCTTTATTTCTTGGTTTTTAAACATTGCTCACGTTTGCTCAGTACCCCCGAATCTTCATTTTGCTTAATACATCTGTTTTAGGTAGCTGTCTGTATTTTTTTTTGTTTTTTATTTTTTGTCTTTATTTTCTCTAACACTCTGCCACTTTTCTGCGTCTACTTTTCTTTCCCTCTGCTGTCTTTTAAGAAACTATTTATTTCCTTAGCATTCTGGGTTTTGAAACTTTCTTTCTAAGTCTCTTTCAGCGTGCTGTCCCTTTATTTTTTTAGCTTTCATTTTATTTCCCATTTCCCCATTGCTTTTTCAGCATTCATTCAGTGCCTACTTTTATGCCCTTTGCAGTTCATACATAATAATTTCTTGTTCTTCCACAGAACCCTCACTTCGGAAAATTCTCTTCTCTTTTGTACATTTTTATTTTTGTTGGACGACACTGGTTTGTTTTGGTGTTTTTTCTTTTCATTTTTTTCCTTATTTCCTTCATCTTCAATTGCTTTTTGAAATGTTCTCTTTACTCCTATCTGGTTTCTGCGTTTATTTTGCTATCTTTATTTTTTTTTTGAATTACGTCCCGACTATCTGTAGTGCCCTCGCTTTTTCAAATTTCGTAGGTCTCTTTAGGTGGACCGGTGCTATTTGGGAATTTTTTAACCCAATTTCATTATTCCCCGTTGGTTTTAAAACTTTCTGTCTAATTCTGTCCCGATTGCTATCTTTAACTTGTTCTCTTGATCCTGAATCTTCTCTCATCCTCCCTCCGCGCCATCGCTTTTGAACGCCACCTTTGTAGTTCTCCAGTTTAGTTGCGTGTCAGAAATGCCTGTTGTTGTTGTTGTCGTTATTTTCCTGATGACCATTTGCCTTTTTTTATATACTTTTCTTCTGGCTGGTCCCCTTATTTTTTAGTTGTAATATGTCCTTACTTAGCAGCTTTGGTTTTTAGTTATTCTTTCTAGGTTTCTATTTGGTTCCTGGGCATTTATTTTTTCCCAGTATTTGCCTTTACTTTCCTAATGATTCTGACTTATCTCTTTCTTTCTCTTTTCTTCTTTACAGTCATGTAATTAGGTTCTTTTTTCTGGCTCCATTTTAGTTTACCCATGCTGGGTTTTAATTTCTTTAATATCCTTAATCCCTGATGCTTTTAAAATGCTGAGTCTCCTTTTATCACTTTTGTCTTTATTTTTCTGCATTCTTGTTCTAATTATTTCTTTTTCCTTTCTACTGTCACTTTTAAAAATGTATATCTGTCTGCATTTTAGTGGGATGTTGCTATTACTTTCGTGCTTTTGCTTTTCAAATTTTCTAATTTGACCTTGTCTGCTATCATAATCTTTAATTATATTTTCTTTTTTTTTTCCATAGCACCATTGCGCTTTACGTTGCTTTTCATCATTTTTTCTTTTCTTGCTGTCGCTACCTGCTTTCTCCTTATAACTTTAATCTTATTTGCATCTACCGTTTTCTCTGTACTTTTATTCTGTTGGCTATCTTTAAAACAAAAAAAAATATTTCTTGTCTGTATTCACGCCTTTGATTTTAAAACTGTCTTTCTAGGTCCTTGTTACAGTTTGTAATTTCTGGGTTTGAAATTTTTCTCTATTTCCCTGATACTCATCACCGACTGACTATTATTATTATATTTGCTGGGTTTTTTTTGTTTGGTATTTCTTGTCTTTCCTTAGCATCCTGGCTTTTTAGAGATTCTTTTAACATCTCTGTTTCATTCTGCTGTCTCTATTTCCCCTACTGCTTGATGTCTTGTCTATCCCCCCCCCCGCCCCTACCTTTATCTTGGTCACTTATTCTTTTCTCCATTTTCTTTCTTGTCTGTTTTTAGCACCACCACTTTTACAAATATCTGTCTCTGTTTGCGTTTTACTTCTCTGACTGTATTGTGTGTTCTTTCTTCTCCTAAACCCCGGGCTTTAAAAATTGTCTACTTTTACGTTCTTCGGCATTATTAGTTTCTAACCTTTCCCCGCGCCACCCCCTCAGTTTTCCCTAGCGCTGTTGCTTTTTACATTTTCCTTCTCTATCTACGTTTTTGTTTGGACATTGGTATTTATTATTTTTTTTTTCATTAAGGCCCTTGGTCTTATTTCCTCATTGTTCCTTCTGGGAATTGTACTTTGTTGTGTTCTAAATTTTGCCTTTACATCTCCACTCATCGTGTTCTCCGCCTGTGTTTTTCTATTTCTTTGTGCCTGTCTTCTACCTTTTAAATTGCATTGCGGTGATTTCATCTTGTGTAGTTTACAAGCCCTATTTGGTCATTCCTCTGTTCTTCATCCCTTCGCATGGTAAATTGTACTTTCTACTTTTCCATTTCAGTTTGCCATTAGTGTTTATCGATTTTATTTCATTTTCCTTAATCTCTGTTGCTTTTGACATTTTCTTTTTACTTTTTATTTGCATGTCTTCTGTATTTCTTTATTTTTTTCCTGTTGAAATAAGTGCCTTTACTTTCTAAATTTTCTTTCTACTGCTGTTTTAGGTACTTGTGTGGTTTAAAAGTTTCCTCTATATTGCTCTCATCCCTAACCATTTCAATTTTCTACTTTTATCTCTGTCCTTATTTTGTCATCTGTTATTTAGCTATTGCATTTTGTTTGTGTCACTGCCTTTGAAATTTTTGCCAATGTTTCTGTTAGTTTATCGTCCCTCGTTAGAAATTTTAACGTGTATTTCCCTGATCTGCCTCACTCTTAAAAGCTTCTTTATATGTCGACTTTTTTTCTCCTCTTTCGTTACTGTTACTGTTGGCGCCCTTTTGATTTTCTTTCTATGTCCCTGTTTTAGTTCGATGTAACTTTGTGGTTTGTTTTTTTTGTGTGTTAATCTCCCTACTCCCTGTAATTTAAAAGATTTTGTACATTTATCTTGCTTGCTGTCTTTATTTCTTGGTTTTTAAATTATTGCTCACGTTTGCTCAGTACCCCGAATCTTCATTTTGCTTAATACATCTGTTTTAGGTAGCTGTCTGTATTTTTTTTTTTTTTTATTTTTTTTCTTATTTTCTCTAACACTCGCCACTTTTCTGCGTCTACTTTTCTTTCCTCTGCTGTCTTTTAAGGTTGTGTTCATTTATTTCCTTAGCATTCTGGGTTTTAAATCTTTCTTTCTAAGTCTCTTTCAGCGTGCTGTCCCTATTTTTTTAGCTTTCATTTTATTTCCCATTTCCCCATTGCTTTTTCAGCATTCATTCAGTGCCTACTTTTATGTTCTTTGCAGTTCATACATAATAATTTCTTGTTCTTCCAATAGAACCCTCACTTCGAAAATTTTCTTTGTACATTTTTATTTTTGTTGGACGACACTGGTTTGTTTTGGTGTTTTTTCTTTTCATTTTTTTCCTTATTTCCTTCATCTTCAATTGCTTTTGAAATGTTCTCTTTACTCCTATCTGGTTTCTGCGTTTATTTTGCTATCTTTATTTTTTTTTTTTGAATTACGTCCCGACTATCTGTAGTGCCCTCGCTTTTCAAATTTCGTAGGTCTCTTAGGTGGACCGTGCTATTTGGGAATTTTTTAACCCAATTTCATTATTCCCCGTTGGTTTTAAAACTTTCTGTCTAATTCTGTCCCGATTGCTATCTTTAACTTGTTCTCTTTGATCCTGAATCTTCTCTCATCCTCCCTCCGCGCCATCGCTTTTGAACGCCACCTTTGTAGTTCTCCAGTTTAGTTGCGTGTCAGAAATGCCTGTTGTTGTTGTCGTTATTTCCTGATGACCATTTGCCTTTTTTATATACTTTTCTTCTGGCTGGTCCCCTTATTTTTTAGTTGTAATATGTCCTTACTTAGCAGCTTTGGTTTTTAGTTATTCTTTCTAGGTTTCTATTTGGTTCCTGGGCATTTATTTTCTTCCAGTATTTGCCTTTACTTTCCTAATGATTCTGACTTATCTCTTTCTTCTCTTTCTTCTTTTACAGTCATGTAATTAGGTTCTTTTTCTGGCTCCATTTTAGTTTACCCATGCTGGGTTTTAATTTTTTTAATATCCTTAATCCCTGATTGCTTTTAAAATGCTGAGTCTCCTTTTATCACTTTTGTCTTTATTTTTCTGCATTCTTGTTCTAATTATTTCTTTTTCCTTTCTACTGTCACTTTCTAAAAATGTATATCTGTCTGCATTTTAGTGGGATGTTGCTATTACTTTCGTGCTTTTGCTTTTCAAATTTTCTAATTTGACCTTGTCTGCTATCATAATCTTTAATTATATTTTCTTTTTTTTTCCATAGCACCATTGCGCTTTACGTTGCTTTTCATCATTTTTCTTTTTCTTGCTGTCGCTACCTGCTTTCTCCTTATAACCTTAATCTTATTTGCATCTACCGTTTTCTCTGTACTTTTATTCTGTTGGCTATCTTTAAAACAAAAAAAAATATTTCTTGTCTGTATTCACGTCTTTGATTTTAAAACTGTCTTTCTAGGTCCTTGTCACAGTTTGTAATTTCTGGGTTTGAAATTTTTCTCTATTTCCCTGATACTCATCACCGAGTGACTATTATTATATTTGCTGGGTTTTTTTTGTTTAATATTTCTTGTCTTTCCTTAGCATCCTGGCTTTTTAGAGATTCTTTAAAACATCTCTGTTTCATTCTGCTGTCTCTATTTCCCTAATGCTTGATGCCTTGTCTTTTTTTTTCCCCCCCCCCATGTCCACCTTTACCTTGGTTACTTTTTTTTTTCTCCATTTTTTTTCTTGTCTGTTTTTAGCACCACCACTTTTACAAATATCTGTCTCTGTTTGCGTTTAACTTATCTGACTGTATTGTGTGTTCGTTCTTCTCCTAAACCTCGGGGCTTTAAAAATTTTCTACTTTTACGTCTTTCGGCATTATTAGTTTTTAACCTTTCCCGCGCCACCCCCTCAGTTTTCCCTAGCGCTGTTGCTTTTTACATTTTCCTTTCTATCTACGTTTTTGTTTGACATTGCTATTTATTATTTGCTTTTCATTAAGGCCCTTGGTCTTATTTTCTCATTGTTCCTCTTGGGTATTGTACTTTGTTGTTTTCTAAATTTTGGTTTTACATCTCCACTCATCGTGTTCTCCCGCCTGTGTTTTTCATTTCTTTGTGCCTGTCTCTTACGTTTTAAATTGCGTTGCGGTGATTTCATCTGTGTAGTTTACAAGCCCTATTTGGTCATTCCTCTGTTCTTCATCCCTTCGCATGGTAAATTGTACTTCTACCTTTCCGTTTCAGTTTGCCATTAGTGTTTATCGATTTTATTTCCTTTTTCTTAATCTCTGTTGCTTTTGACATTTTCTTTTTACTTTTATTTGCTGTCTTCACATTTTTTATTTTTTTTTCCTGTTGAAATAAGTGCCTTTACTTTCTAAATTTTTCTTTCTACTTTCTGCTGTTTTAGGTACATGTACTTGTGTGGTTTAAAAGTTTCCTCTATATTGCTCTCATCTCTAACCATTTCAATTTTCTACTTTTATCTCTGTCCTTATTTTTGTCATCGGTTAATTAGCTATTGCATTTTGTTTGCGTCACTGCCTTTGAAATTTTTGCTACGTTTCTGTTAGTTTATCGTCCCTCGTTAGAAATTTTAACGTGTATTTCCCTAATCTGCCTCACTCTTAAAAGCTTCTTTATACGTCTTCTTTTTTTCCCCACTCAATGTGTGTCCTCCAAGTTCTTCTTCATTTCCTTAGCATCCTCGCTTTTTACATTTTTCTACATCTCCGGTTAAGTTTGTGTCACGTCTTGTCTTTTTTTTTTCCCATTTATTTCTGCCTCCTCCTCGCGCTTTTTGGAAATGTTTATTCTATGGCTGCATTTTTCCTTCCACGTCTTTGATTTTTGGTATTTCTCCTCTTTCATTACTGTTGGCACCCTTTAGATTTTCTTTCTATCGTCCCTGTTTTAGTTCGATGTAACTTTGTGGTTTGGTTTTTTTTTTTTTGTGTGTGTGTTAATCTCCCTACTCCCTGTAATTTAAAAGATTTTGTACATTTATCTTGCTTGCTGTCTTTATTTCTTGGTTTTTAAATTATTGCTCACGTTTGCTCAGTACCCCGAATCTTCATTTTGCTTAATACATCTGTTTTAGGTAGCTGTCTGTATTTTTTTTTTTTTGTTTTTTATTTTTTGTCTTATTTTCTCTAACACTCGCCACTTTTCTGCGTCTACTTTTCTTTCCCTCTGCTGTCTTTTAAGAAACTATTTATTTCCTTAGCATTCTGGGTTTTGAAACTTTCTTTCTAAGTCTCTTTCAGCGTGCTGTCCCTATTTTTTTAGCTTTCATTTTATTTCCCATTTCCCCATTGCTTTTTCAGCATTCATTCAGTGCCTACTTTTATGCCCTTTGCAGTTCATACATAATAATTTCTTGTTCTTCCACAGAACCCTCACTTTCAAAATTCTCTTTGTACATTTTTATTTTTGTTGGACGACACTGGTTTGTTTTGGTGTTTTTTTCTTTTCATTTTTTTCCTTATTTCCTTCATCTTCAATTGCTTTTGAAATGTTCTCTTTACTCCTATCTGGTTTCTGCGTTTATTTTGCTATCTTTATTTTTTTTTTTTAATTACGTCCCGACTATCTGTAGTGCCCTCGCTTTTCAAATTTCGTAGGTCTCTTAGGTGGACCGTGCTATTTGGGAATTTTTAACCCAATTTCATTATTCCCTCGTTGGTTTTAAAACTTTCTGTCTAATTCTGTCCCGATTGCTATCTTTAACTTGTTCTCTTGATCTTGAATCTTCTCTCATCCTCCCTCCGCGCCATCGCTTTTGAACGCCACCTTTGTAGTTCTCCAGTTTAGTTGCGTGTCAGAAATGCCTGTTGTTGTTGTCGTTATTTCCTGGATGACCATTTGCCTTTTTTATATACTTTTCTTCTGGTTGGTCCCCTTTATTTTTTAGTTGTAATATGTCCTTACTTAGCAGCTTTGGTTTTTAGTTATTCTTTCTAGGTTTCTATTTGGTTCCTGGGCATTTATTTTTTCCAGTATTTGCCTTTACTTTCCTAATGATTCTGACTTATCTCTTTCTTCTTCTTCTTTTTTACAGTCATGTAATTAGGTTCTTTTTCTCTTGGCTCCATTTTAGTTTACCCATGGTTAGTTTTAATTTTTTTAATATCCTTAATCCCTGATGCTTTTAAAATGCTGAGTCTCCTTTTATCACTTTTTGTCTTTATTTTTCTGCATTCTTGTTCTAATTATTTCTTTTTCCTTTCTACTGTCACTTTAAAAAATGTATATCTGTCTGCATTTTAGTGGGATGTTGCTATTACTTCGTGCTTTTGTTTTTCAAATTTTCTAATTTGACCTTGTCTGCTATCATATACCTTTAATTATATTTTCTTTTTTTTTTCCATAGCGCCATTGCGCTTTACGTTGCTTTTCATCATTTTTTTCTTTTTCTTGCTGTCGCTACCTGCTTTCTCCTTATAACTTTAATCTTATTTGCATCTACCGTTTTCTCTGTACTTTTATTCTGTTGGCTATCTTTAAAACAAAAAAAAATATTTCTTGTCTGTATTCATGCCTTTGATTTTAAAACTGTCTTTCTAGGTCCTTGTTACAGTTTGTAATTTCTGGTTTTGAAATTTTTCTCTATTTCCCTGATACTCATCACCGAGTGACTATTATTATTATATTTGCTGGGTTTTTTTGTTTGGTATTTCTTGTCTTTCCTTAGCATCCTGGCTTTTTAGAGATTCTTTTAACATCTCTGTTTCATTCTGCTGTCTCTATTTCCCTACTGCTTGATGTCTTGTCTATCCCCCCCCCCTGCCCCTACCTTTATCTTGGTCACTTATTCTTTTCTCCATTTTCTTTCTTGTCTGTTTTTAGCACCACCACTTTTACAAATATCTGTCTCTGTTTATGCTTTACTTCTCTGACTGTATTGTGTGTTCTTTCTTCTCCTAAACCCCGGGCTTTAAAAATTGTCTACTTTTACGTCTTTCGGCATTATTAGTTTCTAACCTTTCCCGCGCCACCCCCCTCAGTTTTCCCTAGCGCTGTTGCTTTTTACATTTTCCTTCTCTATTTACGTTTTTGTTTGACATTGGTATTTATTATTTTTTTTTTCATTAAGGCCCTTGGTCTTATTTCCTCATTGTTCCTTCTGGGAATTGTACTTTGTTGTGTTCTAAATTTTGCCTTTTTACATCTCCACTCATCGTGTTCTCCGCCTGTGTTTTTCATTTCTTTTGTGCCTGTCTTCTACCTTTTTAAATTGCATTGCGGTGATTTCATCTGTGTAGTTTACAAGCCCTATTTGGTCATTCCTCTGTTCTTCATCCCTTCGCATGGTAAATTGTACTTCTACTTTTCCATTTCAGTTTGCCATTAGTGTTTATCGATTTTATTTCATTTTCTTAATCTCTGTTGCTTTTGACATTTTCTTTTTACTTTTTATTTGCTGTCTTCACATTTTTTATTTTTTTCCTGTTGAAATAAGTGCCTTTACTTTCTAAATTTTCTTTCTATTGCTGTTTTAGGTACTTGTGTGGTTTAAAAAGTTTCCTCTATGTTGCTCTCATCCTCAACCATTTCAATTTTCTACTTTTATCTCTGTCCTTATTTTGTCATCGGTTAATTAGCTATTGCATTTTGTTTGCGTCACTGCCTTTGAAATTTTTGGCTACGTTTCTGTTAGTTTATCGTCCCTCGTTAGAAATTTTAACGTGTATTTCCCTGATCTGCCTCACTCTCTTAAAAGCTTCTTTATATGTCGACTTTTTTTCTCCTCTTTTCGTTACTGTTACTGTTGGCGCCCTTTTGATTTTCTTTTCTATGTCCCTGTTTTAGTTCGATGTAACTTTGTGGTTTGTTTTTTTTTGTGTGTTAATCTTCTACTCCCTGTAATTTAAAAGATTTTATCTCTGTCCTGCATTTTGTCATCGGTTAATTAGCTATTGCATTTTGCCTATGTCATTGCCTTTGAAATTTTTTGCTACGTTTCTGTTAGTTTATCGTCCCTCGTTAGAAATTTTAACGTGTATTTCCCTAATCTGCCTCACTCTTAAAAAGCTTCTTTATACGTCGTCTTTTTTTTTCCCCACTCAATGTGTGTCCTCCAAGTTCTTCTTCTGTTTCCTTAGCATCCTCGCTTTTACATTTTTCTACATCTCCGGTTAAGTTTGTGTCACGTCTTGTCTTTTTTTTTCCCATTTATTTCCCCTCCTCCCCTCGCGCTTTTGAAATGTTTATTCTATGGCTGCATTTTTCCTTCCACGTCTTTGATTTTTGGTATTTCTCCTCTTTCATTACTGTTGGCACCTCTTTAGGATTTTCTTTCTATCTCCCTGTTTTAGTTCGATGTAACTTTGTGGTTTTTTTTTTTTTTTTTTTTGTGTTAATCTCCCTACTCCCTGTAATTTAAAAGATTTTGTACATTTATCTTGCTTGCTGTCTTTATTTCTTGGTTTTTAAATTATTGCTTACGTTTGCTCAGTACCCCCTGAATTCTTCATTTTGCTTAATACATCTGTTTTAGGTAGCTGTCTGTATTTTTTTTTTTTTTTTTTTTAGTTTTTGTCTTATTTTCTCCAACACTCGCCACTTTTCTGCGTCTACTTTTCTTTCCCTCTGCTGTCTTTTAAGAAACTACTCTTTAGCATTCTGGGTTTTGAAACTTTCTTTCTAAGTCTCTTTCAGCGTGCTGTCCCTATTTTTTTAGCTTTCATTTTATTTCCCATTTCCCCATTGCTTTTTCAGCATTCATTCAGTGCCTACTTTTATGCCCTTTGCAGTTCATACATAATAATTTCTTGTTCTTCCACAGAACCCTCACTTCGAAAATTCTCTTTGTACATTTTTATTTTTGTTGGACGACACTGGTTTGGTTTTGGTTTTTTTTTCAGTTTTTTCCCTTATTTCCTTCATCTTCAATTGCTTTTGAAATGTTCTCTTTACTCCTATCTGGTTTCCTCTGCATTTATTTTGCTATCTTTATTTTTTTTTTTGAATTACGTCCCGACTATCTGTAGTGCCCTCGCTTTTCAAATTTTGTAGGTCTCTTAGGTAGATCAAAGTATTTGGGAAATTTTAACCCCATTTCTGTTATTCCCCGTTGGTTTTAAAACTTTCTGTCTAATTCTGTCCCGATTGCTATCTTTAACTTGTTCTCTTGATCCTGAATCTTCTCTCATCCTCCCTCCGCGCCATCGCTTTTGAACGCCACCTTTGTAGTTCTCCATTGCAGTTGCATGTCAGAAATGCCTGTTGTTGTTGTTGTCGTTATTTCCTGATGACCATTTGCCTTTTCTATATACTTTTCTTCTGGCTGGTCCCCTTTATTTTTAGTTGTAATATGTCCTTACTTAGCAGCTTTGGTTTTTAGTTGTTCTTTCTAGGTTTCTATTTGGTTCCTGGGCATTTATTTTTCCCAGTATTTGCCTTTACTTTCCTAATGATTCTGACTTATCTCTTTCTTCTCTTTCTTCTTTACAGTCATGTAATTAGGTTCTTTTTGCTGGCTCCATTTTAGTTTACCCATGCTGGGTTTTAATTTTTTTAATATCCTTAATCCCTGATGCTTTTAAAATGCTGAGTCTCCTTTTATCACTTTTGTCTTTATTTTTCTGCATTCTTGTTCTAATTATTTCTTTTTCCTTTCTACTGTCACTTTTAAAAATGTATATCTGTCTGCATTTTAGTGGGATGTTGCTATTACTTCCGTGCTTTTGCTTTTTCAAATTTTCTAATTAGACCTTGTCTGCTATCATAATCTTTAATTATATTTTCTTTTTTTTTCCATAGCGCCATTGTGCTTTACGTTGCTTTTCATCATTTTTCTTTTTCTTGCTGTCGCCACCTGCTTTCTCCTTATAACCTTAATCTTATTTTGCATCTACCGTTTTCTCTGTACTTTTATTCTGTTGGTTATCTTTAAAACAAAAAAAAAATATTTCTTGTCTGTATTCACGTCTTTGATTTTAAAACTGTCTTTCTAGGTCCTTGTTACAGTTTGTAATTTCTGGTTTTGAAATTTTTCTCTATTTCCCTGATACTCATCACCGACTGACTATTATTATTATATTTGCTGGGGTTTTTTTGTTTGGTATTTCTTGTCTTTCCTTAGCATCTTGGCTTTTTAGAGATTCTTTAAACATCTCTTGTTTCATTCTGCTGTCTCTATTTCCTTAATGCTTGATGCCTTGTCTTCTCCCCCCCCCCCCCATGTCCACCTTTACCTTGGTTACTTTTTTTTTCCTCCATTTTTTTTTCTTGTCTGTTTTTAGCACCACCACTTTTACAAATATCTGTCTCTGTTTGCGTTTTACTTCTCTGACTGTATTGTGTGTTCTGTTCTTCTCCTAAACCTCGGGCTTTAAAAAATTTTCTACTTTTACGTCTTTCGGCATTATTAGTTTTTAACCTTTCCCCCGCGCCACCCCCCCTCAGTTTTCCCTAGCGCTGTTGCTTTTTACATTTTCCTTTCTATCTACGTTTTTGTTTGACATTGCTATTTATTATTTGCTTTTCATTAAGGCCCTTGGTCTTATTTTCTCATTGTTCCTCTTGGGTATTGTACTTTGTTGTTTTCTAGATTTTGCTCTTTACATCTCCACTCATCGTGTTCTCCGTCTGTGTTTTTCATTTCTTTTGTGCCTGTCTTCTACGTTTTAAATTGCGCTGCGGTGATTTCATCTGTGTAGTTTACAAGCCCTATTTGGTCATTCCTCTGTTCTTCATCCCTTCGCATGGTAAATTGTACTTCTACCTTTCCGTTTCAGTTTGCCATTAGTGTTTACCCCATTTTATTTCCTTTTCTTAATCTCTGTTGCTTTTGACATTTTCTTTTTACTTTTTATTTGCTGTCTTCACATTTTTTATTTTTTTTCCTGTTGAAATAAGTGCCTTTACTTTCTAAATTGTCTTTCTACTGCTGTTTTAGGTACATGTACTTGTGTGGTTTAAAAGTTTCCTCTATATTGCTCTCATCTCTAACCATTTCAATTTTCTACTTTTATCTCTGTCCTTATTTTGTCATCGGTTAATTAGCTATTGCATTTTGTTTGCGTCACTGCCTTTGAAATTTTTGCTACGTTTCTGTTAGTTTATCGTCCCTCGTTAGAAATTTTAACGTGTATTTCCCTGATCTGCCTCACTCTTAAAAGCTTCTTTATACTGTCTTCTTTTTTTGTCCCACTCAATGTGTGTCCTCCAAGTTCTTCTTCTGTTTCCTTAGCATCCTCGTTTTTTACATTTTTCTACATCTCCGGTTAAGTTTGTGTCACGTCTTGTCTTTTTTTTTCCCATTTATTTCCCTCCTCCTCTCGCGCTTTTGAAATGTTTATTCTATGGCTGCATTTTTCCTTCCACGTCTTTGATTTTTGGTATTTCTCCTCTTTCATTACTGTTGGCACCTTTTAGATTTTCTTTCTATCTCCTCGTTTTAGTTCGATGTAACTTTGTGGTTTGGTTTGTTTTTTTTGTGTGTTAATCTCCCTACTCCCTGTAATTTAAAAGATTTTGTACATTTATCTTGCTTGCTGTCTTTATTTCTTGGTTTTTTAAATTATTGCTCACGTTTGCTCAGTACCCCGAATGCTTCATTTTGCTTAATACATCTGTTTTAGGTAGCTGTCTGTATTTTTTTTTTTTTTTTTTTTTTTTTTAGTTTTTGTCTTATTTTCTCTAACACTCACCACTTTTCTGCGTCTACTTTTCTTTCCCTCTGCTGTCTTTTAAGAAACTATTTATTTCCTTAGCATTCTGGGTTTTGAAACTTTCTTTCTAAGTCTCTTTCAGCGTGCTGTCCCTATTTTTTTAGCTTTCATTTTATTTCCCATTTCCCCATTGCTTTTTCAGCATTCATTCAGTGCCTACTTTTATGTCCTTTGCAGTTCATACATAATAATTTCTTGTTCTTCCACAGAACCCTCACTTCGAAAATTCTCTTTGTACATTTTTATTTTTGTTGGACGACACTGGTTTGTTTTGGTGTTTTTTCTTTTCATTTTTTTCCTTATTTCCTTCATCTTCAATTGCTTTTGAAATGTTCTCTTTACTCCTATCTGGTTTCTGCATTTATTTTGCTATCTTTTTTTTTTTTTTTTTTTTTTTAATTACGTCCCGACTATCTGTAGTGCCCTCGCTTTTCAAATTTCGTAGGTCTCTTAGGTGGACCGTGCTATTTGGGAATTTTTAACCCAATTTCATTATTCCCCGTTGGTTTTAAAACTTTCTGTCTAATTCTGTCCCGATTGCTATCTTTAACTTGTTCTCTTGATCCTGAATCTTCTCTCATCCTCCCTCCGCGCCATCGCTTTTGAACGCCACCTTTGTAGTTCTCCAGTTTAGTTGCGTGTCAGAAATGCCTGTTGTTGTTGTTGTTGCTGTCGTTATTTCCTGATGACCATTTGCCTTTTTTTATATACTTTTCTTTCTGGTTGGTCCCCTTATTTTTTAGTTGTAATATGTCCTTACTTAGCAGCTTTGGTTTTTAGTTATTCTTTCTAGGTTTCTATTTGGTTCCTGGGCATTTATTTTTTCCAGTATTTGCCTTTACTTTCCTAATGATTCTGACTTATCTCTTTCTTCTCTTCTTCTTTACAGTCATGTAATTAGGTTCTTTTTCTGGCTCCATTTTAGTTTACCCATGCTGGGTTTTAATTTTTTAATATCCTTAATCCTTGATGCTTTTAAAATGCTGAGTCTCCTTTTATCACTTTTGTCTTTATTTTTCTGCATTTTTGTTCTAATTATTTCTTTTTCCTTTCTACTGTCACTTTAAAAAAATGTATATCTGTCTGCATTTTTGGTGGGATGTTGCTATTACTTGCGTGCTTTTGCTTTTCAAATTTTCTAATTTGAACCTTGTCTGCTATCATAATCTTTAATTATATTTTCTTTTTTTTTCCATAGCGCCATTGTGCTTTACGTTGCTTTTCATCGTTTTTCTTTATCTTGCTGTCGCTACCTGCTTTCTCCTCATAACCTTAATCTTATTTGCATCTACCGTTTTCTCTGTACTTTTATTCTGTTTGCTATCTTTAAAACAAAAAACATATTTCTTGTCTGTATTCACGCCTTTGATTTTAAAACTGTCTTTCTAGGTCCTTGTTACAGTTTGTAATTTCTAGTTTTGAAATTTTTCTCTATTTCCCTGATACTCATCACCGAGTGACTATTATTATATTTGCTGGGGTTTTTTCTGTTTGGTATTTCTTGTCTTTCCTTAGCATCCTGGCTTTTTAGAGATTCTTTCAACATCTCTGTTTCATTCTGCTGTCTCTATTTCCCTACTGCTTGATGTCTTGTCTGTCCCCCCCCCCCCCGCCCATGTCTACCTTTATCTTGGTCACTTATTCTTTTCTCCATTTTCTTTCTTGTCTGTTTTTAGCACCACCACTTTTACAAATATCTGTCTCTGTTTGCGTTTTACTTCTCTGACTGTATTGTGTGTTCTTTCTTCTCCTAAACCCCGGGCTTTAAAAATTGTCTACTTTTACGTCTTTTCGGCATTATTAGTTTCTAACCTTTCCCCGCGCCACCCCCCTCAGTTTTCCCGGCGCTGTTGCTTTTTACATTTTCCTTCTCTATCTACGTTTTAGTTTGACATTGGTATTTATTATTTGCTTTTCTATTAAGGCCCTTGGTCTTATTTTCTCATTGTTCCTCCTGGGTATTATGTACTTTTTGTTGTTTTCTAGATTTTGCCTTTACATCTCCACTCATCGTGTTCTCCGCCTGTGTTTTTCATTTCTTTGTGCCCGTCTTCTACGTTTCTTTAAATTGCGCTGCGGTGATTTCATCTGTGTAGTTTACAAGCCCTATTTGGTCATTCCTCTGTTCTTCATCCCTTCGCATGGTAAATTGTACTTCTACCTTCCGTTTCAGTTTGCCATTAGTGTTTATCGATTTTATTTCATTTTCTTAATCTCTGTTGCTTTTGACATTTTCTTTTTACTTTTTATTTGCCGGCTGTCTTCACATTTTTTATTTTTTTTCCTGTTGAAATAAGTGCCTTTACTTTCTAAATTGTCTTTCTACTGCTGTTTTAGGTACATGTACTTGTGTGGTTTAAAAGTTTCCTCTATATTGCTCTCATCTCTAACCA
The DNA here is from genome assembly GCA_026413225.1 of Otis tarda. Classification (NCBI taxonomy): domain Eukaryota; kingdom Metazoa; phylum Chordata; class Aves; order Otidiformes; family Otididae; genus Otis; species Otis tarda. The sequence goes on from JAPMTP010000114.1 coordinate 19,061, forward strand.
TTTCAATTTTCTACTTTTATCTCTGTCCTTATTTTGTCATCGGTTAATTAGCTATTGCATTTTGTTTGCGTCACTGCCTTTGAAATTTTTGCTACGTTTCTGTTAGTTTATCGTCCCTCGTTAGAAATTTTAACGTGTATTTCCCTAATCTGCCTCACTCTTAAAAGCTTCTTTATACGTCTTCTTTTTTTTCCCCACTCAATGTATTTCCTCCAAGTTCTTCTTCTGTTTCCTTAGCATCACTCGCTTTTTACATTTTTGCTACGTTTCTCCGGTTAAGTTTGTGTCACGTCTTGTCTTTTTTTTTTCCCATTTATTTCCCTCCTCCCCTCGCGCTTTTTGAAATGTTTATTCTATGGCTGCATTTTTCCTTCCACGTCTTTGATTTTTGGTATTTCTCCTCTTTTCATTACTGTTGGCACCCTTTAGATTTTTCTCTTTCTATCTCCCTGTTTTAGTTCGATGTAACTTTGTGGTTTGTTTTTTTTTTTTTTTTTTTGTGTGTTAATCTCCCTACTCCCTGTAATTTAAAAGATTTTGTACATTTATCTTGCTTGCTGTCTTTATTTCTTGGTTTTTAAATTATTGCTCACGTTTGCTCAGTACCCCGAATGCTTCATTTTGCTTAATACATCTGTTTTAGGTAGCTGTCTGTATTTTTTTCTTTTTTTTTTTAGTTTTTTGTCTTATTTTCTCTAACACTCGCCACTTTTCTGCATCTACTTTTCTTTTCCCTCTGCTGTCTTTTAAGAAACTATTTATTTCCTTAGCATTCTGGGTTTTGAAACTTTCTTTCTAAGTCTCTTTCAGCGTGCTGTCCCTATTTTTTTAGCTTTCATTTTATTTCCCATTTCCCCATTGCTTTTTCAGCATTCATTCAGTGCCTACTTTTATGTCCTTTGCAGTTCATACATAATAATTTCTTGTTCTTCCACAGAACCCTCACTTCGAAAATTCTCTTTCTACATTTTTATTTTTGTTGGACGACACTGGTTTGGTTTTTTTTTTTTTCCATTTTTTTCCTTATTTCCTTCATCTTCAATTGCTTTTGAAATGTTCTCTTTACTCCTATCTGGTTTCTGCATTTATTTTGCTATCTTTATTTTTTTTTTTGAATTACGTCCCGACTATCTGTAGTGCCCTCGCTTTTCAAATTTCGTAGGTCTCTTAGGTGGACCGTGCTATTTGGGAATTTTTAACCCCATTTCGTTATTCCCCGTTGGTTTTAAAACTTTCTGTCTAATTCTGTCCTGATTGCTATCTTTAACTTGTTCTCTTGATCCTGAATCTTCTCTCATCCTCCCTCCGCGCCATCGCTTTTGAACGCCACCTTTGTAGTTCTCCAGTTTAATTGCGAGTCAGAAATGCCTTTTTGTTGTTGTTGCTGTTGTTATTTCCTGATGACCATTTGCCTTTTTTATATACTTTTCTTTGTGGCTGGTCCCCTTATTTTTTAGTTGTAATATGTCCTTACTTAGCAGCTTTGGTTTTTAGTTATTCTTTCTAGGTTTCTATTTGTTTCCTGGGCATTTATTTTCTCCCAGTATTTGCCTTTACTTTCCTAATTATTCTGACTTATCTCTTTCTTCTCTTTCTTCTTTACAGTCATGTAATTAGGTTCTTTTTCTGGCTCCATTTTAGTTTACCCATGCTGGGTTTTAATTTTTTAATATCCTTAATCCCTGATGCTTTTAAAATGCTGAGTCTCCTTTTATCACCTTTGTCTTTATTTTTCTGCATTTTTGTTCTAATTATTTCTTTTTCCTTTCTACTGTCACTTTTAAAAATGTATATCTGTCTGCATTTTAGTGGGATGTTGCTATTACTTTCGTGCTTTTGCTTTTCAAATTTTCTAATTTGACCTTGTCTGCTATCATAATCTTTAATTATATTTTCTTTTTTTTTCCATAGCGCTCATTGTGCTTTACGTTGCTTTTCACTATTTTTCTTTTTCTTTGCTGTCGCTACCTGCTTTCTCCTTATAACTTTAATCTTATTTGCATCTACCGTTTTCTCTGTACTTTTATTCTGTTGGCTATCTTTAAAACAAAAAAAAATATTTCTTGTCTGTATTCACGTCTTTGATTTTAAAACTGTCTTTCTAGGTCCTTGTTACGGTTTGTAATTTCTGGTTTTGAAATTTTTCTCTATTTCCCTGATACTCATCACCGACTGACTATTATTATATTTGCTGGGGTTTTTTTTGTTTGGTATTTCTTGTCTTTCCTTAGCATCCTTGGCTTTTTAGAGATTCTTTTAACATCTCTGTTTCATTCTGCTGTCTCTATTTCCCTACTGCTTGATGTCTTGTCTGTCCCCCCCCCCCCGCCATGTCCTACCTTTATCTTGGTCACTTATTCTTTTCTCCATTTTCTTCTTGTCTGTTTTTAGCACCACCACTTTTACAACATATCTGTCTCTGCTTGCGTTTTACTTCTCTGACTGTATTGTGTGTTCTTTCTTCTCCTAAACCCCGGGCTTTAAAAATTGTCTACTTTTACGTCTTTCGGCATTATTAGTTTCTAACCTTTCCCGCGCCACCCCCCTCAGTTTTCCCTAGCGCTGTTGCTTTTTACATTTTCCTTCTCTATCTACGTTTTTGTTTGACATTGGTATTTATTATTTGCTTTTCATTAAGGCCCTTGGTCTTATTTCCTCATTGTTCCTTCTGGGAATTGTACTTTGTTGTGTTCTAAATTTTGCCTTTTCATCTCCACTCATCGTGTTCTCCGCCTGTGTTTTTCATTTCTTTGTGCCCGTCTTCTACGTTTGTGTCTGCGCTGCGGTGATTTCATCTGTGTAGTTTACAAGCCCTATTTGGTCATTCCTCTGTTCTTCATCCCTTCGCATGGTAAATTGTACTTCTACCTTTCCGTTTCAGTTTGCCATTAGTGTTTATCGATTTTATTTCATTTTCTTAATCTCTGTTGCTTTTGACATTTTCTTTTTTACTTTTATTTGCTGTCTTCACATTTTTTATTTTTTTCCTGTTGAAATAAGTGCCTTTACTTTCTAAATTTTCTTTTCTACTGCTGTTTTAGGTACTTGTGTGGTTTAAAAGTTTCCTCTATGTTGCTCTCATCCCTAACCATTTCAATTTTCTACTTTTATCTCAGTCCTTATTTTGTCATCTGTTATTTAGCTATTGCATTTTGTTTGTGTCACTGCCTTTGAAATTTTTTGCTACGTTTCTGTTAGTTTATCGTCCCTCGTTAGAAATTTTAACGTGTATTTCCCTGATCTGCCTCACTCTTTTTTAAAAGCTTCTTTATATGTCGACTTTTTTTCTCCTCTTTCGTTACTGTTACTGTTGGCGCCCTTTTGATTTTCTTTCTATCTCCCTGTTTTAGTTCGATGTAACTTTGTGGTTTGTTTTTTTTTTGTGTGTGTTAATCTCCCTACTCCCTGTAATTTAAAAGATTTTAAAATATTTATCTTGCTTGCTGTCTTTATTTCTTGGTTTTTAAATTATTGCTCACGTTTCCTCAGTGCCCCGACTGTTTCCATTTTGCTTAATACATCTGTTTTAGGTAGCTGTCTGTATTTTTTTTTTTTTTTTTTTTTTTTAGTTTTTGTCTTATTTTCTCTAACACTCACCACTTTTCTGCGTCTACTTTCTTTCCCTCTGCTGTCTTTTAAGAAACTATTTATTTCCTTAGCATTCTGGGTTTTGAAACTTTCTTTCTAAGTCTCTTTCAGCGTGCTGTCCCTATTTTTTTAGCTTTCATTTTATTTCCCCATTTCCCCATTGCTTTTTCAGCATTCATTCAGTGCCTACTTTTATGCCCTTTGCAGTTCATACATAATAATTTCTTGTTCTTCCACAGAACCCTCACTTCGAAAATTCTCTTTGTACATTTTTATTTTTGTTGGACGACACTGGTTTGTTTTGGTGTTTTTTCTTTTCATTTTTTTCCTTATTTCCTTCATCTTCAATTGCTTTTGAAATGTTCTCTTTACTCCTATCTGGTTTCTGCGTTTATTTTGCTATCTTTATTTTTTTTTTTTAATTACGTCCCGACTATCTGTAGTGCCCTCGCTTTTCAAATTTCGTAGGTCCCTTAGGTGGACCGTGCTATTTGGGAATTTTTAACCCAATTTCATTATTCCCCGTTGGTTTTAAAACTTTCTGTCTAATTCTGTCCCGATTGCTATCTTTAACTTGTTCTCTTGATCCTGAATCTTCTCTCATCCTCCCTCCTCCGCGCCATCGCTTTTGAACGCCACCTTTGTAGTTCTCCAGTTTAGTTGCGTGTCAGAAATGCCTTTTGTTGTTGTTGTCGTTATTTCCTGATGACCATTTGCCTTTCTTATATACTTTTCTTGTGGCTGGTCCCCTTATTTTTTAGTTGTAATATGTCCTTACTTAGCAGCTTTGGTTTTTAGTTATTCTTTCTAGGTTTCTATTTGTTTCCTGGGCATTTATTTTTTCCAGTATTTGCCTTTACTTTCCTAATGATTCTGACTTATCTCTTTCTTCTCTTTCTTCTTTACAGTCATGTAATTAGGTTCTTTTTCTGGCTCCATTTTAGTTTACCCATGCTGGGGTTTAATTTTTTTAATATCCTTAATCCCTGATGCTTTTAAAATGCTGAGTCTCCTTTTATCACTTTTGTCTTTATTTTTCTGCATTTTTGTTCTAATTATTTCTTTTTCCTTTCTACTGTCACTTTTAAAAATGTATATCTGTCTGCATTTTAGTGGGATGTTGCTATTACTTTCGTGCTTTTTTGCTTTTCAAATTTTCTAATTAGACCTTGTCTGCTATCATAATCTTTAATTATATTTTCTTTTTTTTTCCATAGCGCCATTGCGCTTTATGTTGCTTTTCATCATTTTTCTTTTTCTTGCTGTCGCTACCTGCTTTCTCCTTATAACTTTAATCTTATTTGCATCTACCGTTTTCTCTGTACTTTTTTATTCTGTTGGCTATCTTTAAAACAAAAAAAAATATTTCTTGTCTGTATTCACGCCTTTGATTTTAAAACTGTCTTTCTAGGTCCTTGTTACAGTTTGTAATTTCTGGGTTTGAAATTTTCTCTATTTCCCTGATACTCATCACCGACTGACTATTATTATATTTGCTGGGGTTTTTTTTGTTTGGTATTTCTTTGTCTTTCCTTAGCATCCTGGCTTTTTAGAGACTTTTTTAACATCTCTGTTTCATTCTGCTGTCTCTATTTCCTTAATGCTTGATGCCTTGTCTTTTTTTTTCCCCCATGTCCACCTTTACCTTGGTTACTTTTTTTTCTCTCCATTTTTTTTTTCTTGTCTGTTTTTAGCACCACCACTTTTACAAATATCTGTCTCTGTTTAAGTGCGTTTTACTTCTCTGACTGTATTGTGTGTTCGTTCTTCTCCTAAACCTCGGGCTTTAAAAATTGTCTACTTTTACGTCTTTCGGCATTATTAGTTTTTAACCTTTCCCGCGCCACCCCCCTCAGCTTTCCCTAGCGCTGTTGCTTTTTACATTTTCCTTTCTATCTACGTTTTTGTTTGACATTGCCATTTATTATTTGCTTTTCATTAAGGCCCTTGGTCTTATTTTCTCATTGTTCCTCTTGGGTATTGTACTTTGTTGTTTTCTAGATTTTGCCTTTTACATCTCCACTCATCGTGTTCTCCGCCTGTGTTTTTCATTTCTTTGTGCCCGTCTTCTACGTTTTAAATTGCGCTGCGGTGATTTCATCTGTGTAGTTTACAAGCCCTATTTGGTCATTCCTCTGTTCTTCATCCCTTCGCATGGTAAATTGTACTTCTACCTTTTCCGTTTCAGTTTGCCATTAGTGTTTATCGATTTTATTTCCTTTTCTTAATCTCTGTTGCTTTTGACATTTTCTTTTTACTTTTATTTGCTGTCTTCACATTTTTTATTTTTTTCCTGTTGAAATAAGTGCCTTTACTTTCTAAATTGTCTTTCTACTGCTGTTTTAGGTACATGTACTTGTGTGGTTTAAAAGTTTCCTCTATATTGCTCTCATCTCTAACCATTTCAATTTTCTACTTTTATCTCTGTCCTTATTTTGTCATCGGTTAATTAGCTATTGCATTTTGTTTGCGTCACTGCCTTTGGAAATTCTTGCTACGTTTCTGTTAGTTTATCGTCCCTCGTTAGAAATTTTAACGTGTATTTCCTTGATCTGCCTCACTCTTAAAAGCTTCTTTATACGTCTTCTTTTTTTCCCCACTCAATGTGTGTCCTCCAAGTTCTTCTTCTTCTGTTTCCTTAGCATCCTCGCTTTTTACATTTTTCTACATCTCCGGTTAAGTTTGTGTCACGTCTTGTCTTTTTTTTTCCCATTTATTTCCCTCCTCCCCTCGCGCTTTTGAAATGTTTATTCTATGGCTGCATTTTTCCTTCCACGTCTTTGATTTTTGGTATTTCTCCTCTTTCATTACTGTTGGCACCCTTTAGATTTTCTTTCTATCTCCCTGTTTTAGTTCGATGTAACTTTGTGGTTTGGTTTTTTTTTTTTTTTGTGTTAATCTCCCTACTCCCTGTAATTTAAAAGATTTTGTACATTTATCTTGCTTGCTGTCTTTATTTCTTGGTTTTTCAAATTATTATCACGTTTGCTCAGTACCCCGAATGCTTCATTTTGCTTAATACATCTGTTTTAGGTAGCTGTCTGTATTTTTTTTTTTTTTTTTTTTTTAGTTTTTGTCTTATTTTCTCTAACACTCACCACTTTTCTAAGTGTCTACTTTTCTTTCCCTCTGCTGTCTTTTAAGAAACTATTTATTTCCTTAGCATTCTGGGTTTTGAAACTTTCTCTTCTAAGTCTCTTTCAGCGTGCTGTCCCTATTTTTTTAGCTTTCATTTTATTTCCCATTTTCCCATTGCTTTTTCAGCATTCATTCAGTGCCTACTTTTATGTCCTTTGCAGTTCATACATAATAATTTCTTGTTCCTTCCACAGAACCCTCACTTCTAAAATTCTCTTTTGTACATTTTTTTATTTTTGTTGGACGACACTGGTTTGTTTTGGTGTTTTTTCTTTTCTCATTTTTTTCCTTATTTCCTTCATCTTCAATTGCTTTTGAAATGTTCTCTTTACTCCTATCTGGTTTCTGCATTTATTTTGCTATCTTTTTTTTTTTTTTTTTGAATTACGTCCTGACTATCTGTAGTGCCCTCGCTTTTCAAATTTCGTAGGTCTCTTAGGTGGGACTGTGCTATTTGGGAATTTTTAACCCAATTTCATTATTCCCCGTTGGTTTTAAAACTTTCTGTCTAATTCTGTCCCGATTGCTATCTTTAACTTGTTCTCTTGATCCTGAATCTTCTCTCATCCTCCCTCCGCGCCATCGCTTTTGAACGCCATCCTTGTAGTTCTCCAGTTTAGTTGCGTGTCAGAAATGCCTGTTGTTGTTGTCGTTATTTCCTGATGACCATTTGCCTTTTTTATATACTTTTCTTGTGGCTGGTCCCCTTATTTTTTAGTTGTAATATGTCCCTTACTTAGCAGCTTTGGTTTTTAGTTATTCTTTCTAGGTTTCTATTTGTTTCCTGGGCATTTATTTTTTTTCCAGTATTTGCCTTTACTTTCCTAATGATTCTGACTTATCTCTTTCTTCTCTTTCTTCTTTACAGTCATGTAATTAGGTTCTTTTTCTGGCTCCATTTTAGCTTACCCATGCTGGGTTTTAATTTTTTTAATATCCTTAATCCCTGATGCTTTTAAAATGCTGAGTCTCCTTTTATCACTTTTGTCTTTATTTTTCTGCATTTTTGTTCTAATTATTTCTTTTTTCCTTTCTACTGTCACTTTAAAAAATGTATATCTGTCTGCATTTTAGTGGGATGTTGCCATTACTTCCGTGCTTTTGCTTTTCAAATTTTCTAATTTGACCTTGTCTGCTATCATAATCTTTAATTATATTTTCTTTTTTTTTTTTCCATAGCGCCATTGTGCTTTACGTTGCTTTTCATCATTTTTCTTTTTCTTGCTGTCGCTACCTGCTTTCTCCTCATAACCTTAATCTTATTTGCATCTACCGTTTTCTCTGTACTTTTATTCTGTTGGCTATCTTTAAAACAAAAAAAAAATATTTCTTGTCTGTATTCACGCCTTTTGATTTTAAAACTGTCTTTCTCAGTCCTTGTTACAGTTTGTAATTTCTGGTTTTGAAATTTTTCTCTATTTCCCTGATACTCATCACCGAGTGACTATTATTATTATATTTGCTGGGTTTTTTTGTTTGGTATTTCTTGTCTTTCCTTAGCATCCTGGCTTTTTAGAGATTCTTTAAACATCTCTGTTTCATTCTGCTGTCTCTATTTCCCTAATGCTTGATGCCTTGTCTTTCCCCCCGCCCCCCATGTCCACCTTTACCTTGGCTAATTTTTTTTTTTTTCCCTCCATTTTTTTTTCTTGTCTGTTTTTAGCACCACCACTCTTACAAATATCTGTCTCTGTTTGCGTTTTTACTTCTCTGACTGTATTGTGTGTTCGTTCTTCTCTTAAACCTCGGGCTTTAAAAATTGTCTACTTTTACGTCTTTTGGCATTATTAGTTTTTAACCTTTCCCGCGCCACCCCCTCAGCTTTCCCTAGCGCTGTTGCTTTTTACATTTTCCTTTCTATCTACGTTTTTGTTTGACATTGCTATTTATTATTTGCTTTTCATTAAGGCCCTTGGTCTTATTTTCTCATTGTTCCTCTTGGGTATTGTACTTTGTTGTTTTCTAGATTTTGCCTTTACATCTCCACTCATCGTGTTCTCCGCCTGTGTTTTTCATTTCTTTGTGCCCGTCTTCTACGTTTTAAATTGCGCTGCGGTGATTTCATCTGTGTAGTTTACAAGCCCTATTTGGTCATTCCTCTGTTCTTCATCCCTTCGCATGGTAAATTGTACTTCTACCTTCCGTTTCAGTTTGCCATTAGTGTTTATCGATTTTATTTCCTTTTCTTAATCTCTGTTGCTTTTGACATTTTCTTTTTACTTTTTATTTGCTGTCTTCACATTTTTTATTTTTTTCCTGTTGAAATAAGTGCCTTTACTTTTCTAAATTGTCTTTCTACTGCTGTTTTAGGTACATGTACTTGTGTGGTTTAAAAGTTTCCTCTATATTGCTCTCATCTCTAACCATTTCAATTTTCTACTTTTATCTCTGTCCTTATTTTGTCATCGGTTAATTAGCTATTGCATTTTGTTTGCGTCACTGCCTTTGAAATTCTTGCTACGTTTCTGTTAGTTTATCGTCCCTCGTTAGAAATTTTAACGTGTATTTCCCTGATCTGCCCCACTCTTAAAAGCTTCTTTATACATCTTCTTTTTTTCCCCACTCAATGTGTGTCCTCCAAGTTCTTCTTCTGTTTCCTTAGCATCCTCGCTTTTTACATTTTTCTACATCTCCGGTTAAGTTTGTGTCACGTCTTGTCTTTTTTTTTCCCATTTATTTCCCTCCTCCCCTCGCGCTTTTGAAATGTTTATTCTATGGCTGCATTTTTCCTTCCACGTCTTTGATTTTTGGTATTTCTCCTCTTTCATTACTGTTGGCACCCTTTAGATTTTCTTTCTATCTCCCTGTTTTAGTTCGATGTAACTTTGTGGTTTGGTTTTTTTTTTTTGTGTTAATTTCCCATACTCCCTGTAATTTAAAAAGATTTTGTACATTTATCTTGCTTGCTGTCTTTATTTCTTGCTTTTTAAATTATTTCTCACGTTTGCTCAGTACCCTGAATGCTTCATTTTGCTTAATACATCCATTTAGGTAGCTGTCTGTATTTTTTTTTTTAATTTTTTTTCTTATTTTCTCTAACACTCGCCACTTTTCTGCGTCTACTTTCTTTCCATCTGCTGTCTTTTAAGAAACTATTTATTTCCTTAGCATTCTGGGTTTTGAAACTTTCTTTCTAAGTCTCTTTCAGCGTGCTGTCCCTATTTTTTTAGCTTTCATTTTATTTCCCATTTCCCCATTGCTTTTTCAGCATTCATTCAGTGCCTACTTTTATGCCCTTTGCAGTTCATACATAATAATTTCTTGTTCTTCCACAGAACCCTCACTTCGAAAATTCTCTTTGTATGATTTTTATTTTTGTTGGACGACACTGGTTTGTTTTGGTGTTTTTTCTTTTCATTTTTTTCCTTATTTCCTTCATCTTCAATTGCTTTTGAAATGTTCTCTTTACTCCTATCTGGTTTCTGCGTTTATTTTGCTATCTTTATTTTTTTTTTTGAATTACGTCCCGACTATCTGTAGTGCCCTCGCTTTTCAAATTTCGTAGGTCTCTTAGGTGGACCGTGCTATTTGGGAATTTTTAACCCAATTTCATTATTCCCCGTTGGTTTTAAAACTTTCTGTCTAATTCTGTCCCGATTGCTATCTTTAACTTGTTCTCTTGATCCTGAATCTTCTCTCATCCTCCCTCCGCGCCATCGCTTTTGAACGCCACCTTTGTAGTTCTCCAGTTTAGTTGCGTGTCAGAAATGCCTGTTGTTGTTGTTGTTGCTGTCGTTATTTCCTGATGACCATTTGCCTTTTTTATATACTTTTCTTGTGGCTGGTCCCCTTATTTTTTAGTTGTAATATGTCCTTACTTAGCAGCTTTGGTTTTTAGTTATTCTTTCTAGGTTTCTATTTGTTTCCTGGGCATTTATTTTCTTCCAGTATTTGCCTTTACTTTCCTAATGATTCTGACTTATCTCTTTCTTCTCTTTCTTCTTTACAGTCATGTAATTAGGTCTTTTTCTGGCTCCATTTTAGTTTACCCATGCTGGGGGGGTTTAATTTTTTTAATATCCTTAATCCCTGATGCTTTTAAAATGCTGAGTCTCCTTTTATCACTTTTGTCTTTATTTTTCTGCATTTTTGTTCTAATTATTTCTTTTTCCTTTCTACTGTCACTTTAAAAAATGTATATATCTGTCTGCATTTTGGTGGGATGTTGCTATTACTTTCGTGCTTTTGCTTTTCAAATTTTCTAATTAGACCTTGTCTGCTATCATAATCTTTCATTATTTTTTCTTTTTTTTTTCCATAGCGCCATTGCGCTTTATGTTGCTTTTCATCATTTTTTCTTTTTCTTGCTGTCGCTTACCTGCTTTCTCCTTATAACTTTAATCTTATTTGTATCTACCGTTTTCTCTGTACTTTTATTCTGTTGGCTATCTTTAAAACAAAAAAAATATTTCTTGTCTGTATTCACGCCTTTGATTTTAAAACTGTCTTTCTAGGTCCTTGTTACAGTTTGTAATTTCTGGGTTTGAAATTTTTTCTCTATTTCCCTGATACTCATCACCGACTGACTATTATTATATTTGCTGGGGTTTTTTTGTTTGGTATTTCTTGTCTTTCCTTAGCATCCTGGCTTTTTAGAGATTCTTTTAACATCTCTGTTTCATTCTGCTGTCTCTATTTCCCTAATGCTTGATGCCTTGTCTTTTTTTTTTCCCCCCCATGTCCACCTTTACCTTGGTTACTTTTTTTTCTCTCCATTTTTTTTTTTCTTTTTGCCTGTTTTTAGCACCACCACTTTTACAAATATCTGTCTCTGTTTGCGTTTTACTTCTCTGACTGTATTGTGTGTTCGTTCTTCTCCTAAACCTCGGGCTTTAAAAATTGTCTACTTTTACGTCTTTCGGCATTATTAGTTTTTAACCTTTCCCGCGCCACCCCCTCAGCTTTCCCTAGCGCTGTTGCTTTTTACATTTTCCTTCTCTATCTACGTTTTTGTTTGACATTGCTATTTATTATTTGCTTTTCATTAAGGCCCTTGGTCTTATTTTCTCATTGTTCCTCTTGGGTATTGTACTTTGTTGTTTTCTAGATTTTGCCTTTACATCTCCACTCATCGTGTTCTCCGCCTGTGTTTTTCATTTCTTTGTGCCCTGTCTTCTACGTTTTAAATTGCGCTGCGGTGATTTCATCTGTGTAGTTTACAAGCCCTATTTGGTCATTCCTCTGTTCTTCATCCCTTCGCATGGTAAATTGTACTTCTACCTTTCCGTTTCAGTTTGCCATTAGTGTTTATCGATTTTATTTCCTTTTCTTAATCTCTGTTGCTTTTGACATTTTCTTTTTACTTTTATTTGCTGTCTTCACATTTTTTATTTTTTTTTCCTGTTGAAATAAGTGCCTTTACTTTCTAAATTGTCTTTCTACTGCTGTTTTAGGTACATGTACTTGTGTGGTTTAAAAGTTTCCTCTATATTGCTCTCATCTCTAACCATTTCAATTTTCTACTTTTATCTCTGTCCTTATTTTGTCATCGGTTAATTAGCTATTGTATTTTGTTTGCGTCTACTGCCTTTGAAATTCTTGCTACGTTTCTGTTAGTTTATCGTCCCTCGTTAGAAATTTTAACGTGTATTTCCCTGATCTGCCTCACTCTTAAAAGCTTCTTTTATACGTCTTCTTTTTTTCCCCACTCAATGTGTGTCCTCCAAGTTCTTCTTCTGTTTCCTTAGCATCCTCGCTTTTTACATTTTTCTACATCTCCGGTTAAGTTTGTGTCACGTCTTGTCTTTTTTTTTTCCCATTTATTTCCCTCCTCCCCTCGCGCTTTTTTTGAAATGTTTATTCTATGGCTGCATTTTTCCTTCCACGTCTTTGATTTTTGGTATTTCTCCTCTTTCATTACTGTTGGCACCCTTTAGATTTTCTTTTCTATCTCCCTGTTTTAGTTCGATGTAACTTTGTGGTTTGGTTTTTTTTTTTTAAAAGTTAATCCTTATACTCCCTGTAATTTAAAAGATTTTGTACATTTATCTTGATGCTGTCTTTATTTCTTGCTTTTTAAATTATTTCTCACGTTTGCTCAGTACCCCGAATGCTTCATTTTGCTTAATACATCTGTTTTAGGTAGCTGTCTGTATTTTTTTTTTTTTTTATTTTTTTGTCTTATTTTCTCTAACACTCGCCACTTTTCTGCGTCTACTTTTTCTTTCCCTCTGCTGTCTTTTAAGAAACTATTTATTTCCTTAGCATTCTGGGTTTTGAAACTTTCTTTCTAAGTCTCTTTCAGCGTGCTGTCCCTATTTTTTTTAGCTTTCATTTTATTTCCCATTTCCCCATTGCTTTTTCAGCATTCATTCAGTGCCTACTTTTATGCCCTTTGCAGTTCATACATAATAATTTCTTGTTCTTCCACAGGAACCCTCACTTCGAAAAATTCTCTTTGTACATTTTTATTTTTGTTGGACGACACTGGTTTGTTTTGGTGTTTTTTCTTTTCATTCTTTTTCCTTATTTCCTTCATCTTCAATTGCTTTTTGAAAATGTTCTCTTTACTCCTATCTGGTTTCTGCGTTTATTTTGCTATCTTTATTTTTTTTTTTTTGAATTACGTCCCGACTATCTGTAGTGCCCTCGCTTTTCAAATTTCGTAGGTCTCTTAGGTGGACCGTGCTATTTGGGAATTTTTAACCCAATTTCATTATTCCCTGTTGGTTTTAAAACTTTCTGTCTAATTCTGTCCCGATTGCTATCTTTAACTTGTTCTCTTGATCCTGAATCTTCTCTCATCCTCCCTCCGCGCCATCGCTTTTGAACGCCACCTTTGTAGTTCTCCAGTTTAGTTGCGTGTCAGAAATGCCTGTTGTTGTTGTCGTTATTTCCTGGGATGACCATTTGCCTTTTTTTATATACTTTTCTTGTGGCTGGTCCCCTTATTTTTTAGTTGTAATATGTCCCTTACTTAGCAGCTTTGGGTTTTAGTTATTCTTTCTAGGTTTCTATTTGGTTCCTGGGCATTTATTTTTTCCCAGTATTTGCCTTTACTTTCCTAATGATTCTGACTTATCTCTTTCTTTTCTTTCTTTCTTCTTTACAGTCATGTAATTAGGTTCTTTTTCTGACTCTATTTTAGTTTACCCATGCTGGGTTTTAATTTTTTTAATATCCTTAATCCCTGATGCTTTTAAAATGCTGAGTCTCCTTTTATCACTTTTGTCTTTATTTTTCTGCATTTTTGTTCTAATTATTTCTTTTTCCTTTCTACTGTCACTTTAAAAAAATGTATATCTGTCTGCATTTTAGTGGGATGTTGCTATTACTTTCGTGCTTTTGCTTTTCAAATTTTCTAATTTGACCTTGTCTGCTATCATAATCTTTAATTATATTTTCTTTTTTTTTCCATAGCGCCATTGCGCTTTACGTTGCTTTTCATCATTTTTCTTTTTCTTGCTGTCGCTACCTGCTTTCTCCTTATAACTTTAATCTTACTTTACATCTACCGTTTTCTCTGTACTTTTATTCTGTTGGCTATCTTTAAAACAAAAAAAAAATATTTCTTGTCTGTATTCACGCCTTTGATTTTAAAACTGTCTTTCTAGGTCCTTTGTTACGGCTTGTAATTTCTGGCTTGAAATTTTTCTCTATTTCCCTGATACTCATCATCGACTGACTATTATTATATTTGCTGGGGTTTTTTTGTTTGGTATTTCTTGTCTTTCCTTAGCATCCTGGCTTTTTAGAGATTCTTTTAACATCTCTGTTTCATTCTGCTGTCTCTATTTCCCTAATGCTTGATGCCTTGTCTTTTCCCCCCCCCCATGTCCACCTTTACCTTGGTTACTTTTTTTCTCTCCATTTTTTTTTTTCTTTGTCTGTTTTTAGCACCACCACTTTTACAAATATCTGTCTCTGTTTGCGTTTTACTTCTCTGACTGTATTGTGTGTTCGTTCTTCTCCTAAACCTCGGGCTTTAAAAATTGTCTACTTTTACGTCTTTCGGCATTATTAGTTTTTAACCTTTCCCGCGCCACCCCCCTCAGCTTCTCCTAGCGCTGTTGCTTTTTACATTTTCCTTTCTATCTACGTTTTTGTTTGACATTGCTATTTATTATTTGCTTTTCATTAAGGCCCTTGGTCTTATTTTCTCATTGTTCCTCTTGGGTATTGTACTTTGTTGTTTTCTGATTTTTGCCTTTACATCTCCACTCATCGTGTTCTCCGCCTGTGTTTTTCATTTCTTTGTGCCTGTCTTCTACGTTTTAAATTGCGCTGCGGTGATTTCATCTGTGTAGTTTACAAGCCCTATTTGGTCATTCCTCTGTTCTTCATCCCTTCGCATGGTAAATTGTACTTCTACCTTTCCGTTTCAGTTTGCCATTAGTGTTTATCGATTTTATTTCCTTTTCTTAATCTCTGTTGCTTTTGACATTTTCTTTTTACTTTTATTTGCTGTCTTCACATTTTTTATTTTTTTCCTGTTGAAATAAGTGCCTTTACTTTCTAAATTGTCTTTTCTACTGCTGTTTTAGGTACATGTACTTGTGTGGTTTAAAAGTTTCCTCTATATTGCTCTCATCTCTAACCATTTCAATTTTCTACTTTTATCTCTGTCCTTATTTTGTCATCGGTTAATTAGCTATTGCATTTTGTTTGCGTCACTGCCTTTGAAATTCTTGCTACGTTTCTGTTAGTTTATCGTCCCTCGTTAGAAATTTTAACGTGTATTTCCCTGATCTGCCTCACTCTTAAAAGCTTCTTTATACGTCTTCTTTTTTTCCCCACTCAATGTGTGTCCTCCAAGTTCTTCTTCTGTTTCCTTAGCATCCTCGCTTTTTACATTTTTCTACGTCTCCGGTTAAGTTTGTGTCACGGTCTTGTCTTTTTTTTTTCCCATTTATTTCCCTCCTCCCCTCGCGCTTTTGGAACAGTTTAGTGAGGGACAAAGATCTTTCCTTCCACGTCTCTTTGATTTTTGGTATTTCTCCTCTTTCATTACTGTTGGCACCCTTTAGATTTTCTTTCTATCTCCCTGTTTTAGTTCGATGTAACTTTGTGGTTTGGTTTTTTTTTTTGTGTGTGTTAATCTCCCTACTCCCTGTAATTTAAAAGATTTTTTACATTTATCTTGCTTGCTGTCTTTATTTCTTGGTTTTTAAATTATTTCTCACGTTTGCTCAGTACCCCGAATCTTCATTTTGCTTAATACATCTGTTTTAGGTAGCTGTCTGTATTTTTTTTTGGTTTTTTTTTTTTTTTTAGTTTTTGTCTTATTTTCTCCAACACTCGCCACTTCTCTGCGTCTACTTTTCTTTCCCTCTGCTGTCTTTTAAGAAACTATTTATTTCCTTAGCATTCTGGGTTTTGAAACTTTCTTTCTAAGTCTCTTTCAGCGTGCTGTCCCTATTTTTTTAGCTTTCATTTTATTTCCCATTTCCCCATTGCTTTTTCAGCATTCATTCAGTGCCTACTTTTATGCCCTTTGCAATTCATACATAATAACTTCTTGTTCTTCCACAGAACCCTCACTTCGAAAATTCTCTTTGTACATTTTTATTTTTGTTGGACGACACTGGTTTGTTTTGGTGTTTTTTCTTTTCATTTTTTTCCTTATTTCCTTCATCTTCAATTGCTTTTGAAATGTTCTCTTTACTCCTATCTGGTTTCTGCGTTTATTTTGCTATCTTTATTTTTTTTTTTGAATTACGTCCCGACTATCTGTAGTGCCCTCGCTTTTCAAATTTCGTAGGTCTCTTAGGTGGACCGTGCTATTTGGGAATTTTTAACCCAATTTCATTATTCCCCGTTGGTTTTAAAACTTTCTGTCTAATTCTGTCCCGATTGCTATCTTTAACTTGTTCTCTTGATCCTGAATCTTCTCTCATCCTCCCTCCGCGCCATCGCTTTTGAACGCCACCTTTGTAAGTTCTCCAGTTTAGTTGCGTGTCAGAAATGCCTGTTGTTGTTGTCGTTATTTCCTGATGACCATTTGCCTTTTTTATATACTTTTCTTGTGGCTGGTCCCCTTATTTTTTAGTTGTAATATGTCCTTACTTAGCAGCTTTGGGTTTTAGTTATTCTTTCTAGGTTTCTATTTGGTTCCTGGGCATTTATTTTTTCCCAGTATTTGCCTTTACTTTCCTAATGATTCTTGACTTATCTCTTTCTTCTCTTTCTTCTTTACAGTCATGTAATTAGGTTCTTTTTCTGGCTCCATTTTTTAGTTTACCCATGCTGGGTTTTAATTTTTTTAATATCCTTAATCCCTGATGCTTTTAAAATGCTGAGTCTCCTTTTATCACTTTTGTCTTTATTTTTCTGCATTTTTGTTCTAATTATTTCTTTTTCCTTTCTACTGTCACTTTAAAAAATGTATATCTGTCTGCATTTTAGTGGGATGTTGCTATTACTTTCGTGCTTTTGCTTTTCAAATTTTCTAATTAGACCTTGTCTGCTATCATAATCTTTAATTATATTTTCTTTTTTTTTTCCATAGCGCCATTGCGCTTTACGTTGCTTTTCATCATTTTTCTTTTTCTTGCTGTCGCTACCCGCTTTCTCCTTATAACTTTAATCTTATTTGCATCTACTGTTTTCTCTGTACTTTTATTCTGTTGGCTATCTTTAAAACCAAAAAAAATATTTCTTGTCTGTATTCACGCCTTTGATTTTAAAACTGTCTTTCTAGGTCCTTGTTACAGTTTGTAATTTCTGGGTTTGAAATTTTCTCTATTTCCCTGATACTCATCATCGACTGACTATTATTATATTTGCTGGGTTTTTTTGTTTGGTATTTCTTGTCTTTCCTTAGCATCCTGGCTTTTTAGAGATTCTTTTAACATCTCTGTTTCATTCTGCTGTCTCTATTTCCCTAATGCTTGATGCCTTGTCTTTTTTCCCCCCCCCATGTCCACCTTTACCTTGGTTACTTTTTTTCTCTCCATTTTTTTTCTTGTCTGTTTTTAGCACCACCACTTTTACAAATATCTGTCTCTGTTTGCGTTTTACTTCTCTGACTGTATTGTGTGTTCGTTCTTTCTCCTAAACCTCGGGCTTTAAAAATTGTCTACTTTTTACGTCTTTCGGCATTATTAGTTTTTAACCTTTCCCGCGCCACCCCCTCAGCTTTCCCTAGCGCTGTTGCTTTTTTACATTTTCCTTTCTGCATTCACGTTTTAGTTTGACATTGCTATTTATTATTTGCTTTTCATTAAGGCCCTTGGTCTTATTTTCTCATTGTTCCTCTTGGGTATTGTACTTTGTTGTTTTCTAGATTTTGCTCTTTGTATCTCCACTCATCGTGTTCTCCGCCTGTGTTTTTCTATTTCTTTGTGCCCGTCTTCTACGTTTTAAATTGCGCTTGCGGTGATTTCATCTGTGTAGTTTACAAGCCCTATTTGGTCATTCCTCTGTTCTTCATCCCTTCGCATGGTAAATTGTACTTCTACCTTTCCGTTTCAGTTTGCCATTAGTGTTTATCGATTTTATTTCCTTTTCTTAATCTCTGTTGCTTTTGATATTTCTTCTTTTTACTTTTATTTTGCTGTCTTCACATTTTTTATTTTTTTCCTGTTGAAATAAGTGCCTTTTACTTTCTAAATTGTCTTTCTACTGCTGTTTGTAGGTACATGTACTTGTGTGGTTTAAAAGTTTCCTCTATATTGCTCTCATCTCTAACCATTTCAATTTTCTACTTTTATCTCTGTCCTTATTTTGTCATCGGTTAATTAGCTATTGGCATTTTGTTTGCGTCACTGCCTTTGAAATTCTTGCTACGTTTCTGTTAGTTTATCGTCCCTCGTTAGGAAATTTTAACGTGTATTTCCCTGATCTGCCTCACTCTTAAAAGCTTCTTTATACGGTTCTTTTTTTCCCCACTCAATGTGTGTCCCTCCAAGTTCTTCTTCTGTTTCCTTAGCATCCCTCGCTTTTTACATTTTTCTACATCCCCGGTTAAGTTTGTGTCACGTCTTGTCTTTTTTTCCCATTTATTTCCCTCCTCCCCTCGCGCTTTTGAAATGTTTATCTTATGGCTTACTTTTCCTTCCACGTCTTTGATTTTTGGTATTTCTCCTCTTTCTGTCATTGCTATTGGCACTCTTTAGATTTTCTTTCTATCTCCCTGTTTTAGTTCCCATGTAACTTTGTGGTTTGGTTTTTTTTTTTTTTTTTTGTGTTAATCTCCATACTCCCTGTAATTTAAAAGATTTTGTACATTTATCTTGCTTGCTGTCTTTATTTCTTGGCTTTAAAATTATTTCTCACGTTTGCTCAGTACCCCGAATCTTCATTTTGCTTAATACATCTGTTTTAGGTAGCTGTCTGTATTTTTTTTTTTTTTATTTTTTTTCTTATTTTCTCTAACACTCGCCACTTCTTCATGCCTACTTTTCTTTCCTCTGCTGTCTTTTAAGAAACTATTTATTTCCTTAGCATTCTGGGTTTTGAAACTTTCTTTCTAAGTCTCTTTCAGCGTGCTGTCCCTATTTTTTTTAGCTTTCATTTTATTTCCCATTTCCCCATTGCTTTTTCAGCATTCATTCAGTGCCTACTTTTATGCCCTTTTTGCAGTTCATACATAATAATTTCTTGTTCTTCCACAGAACCCTCACTTCGAAAATTCTCTTTGTACATTTATTATTTTTGTTGGACGACACTGGTTTGTTTTGGTGTTTTTTCTTTTCATTTTTTTCCTTATTTCCTTCATCTTCAATTGCTTTTGAAATGTTCTCTTTACTCCTATCTGGTTTCTGCGTTTTTATTTTGCTATCTTTATTTTTTTTTTTTAATTACGTCCTCAATTATCTGTGAAAAAATTTCGCTTTTCAAATTTCGTAGGTCTCTTAGGTGGACCGTGCTATTTGGGAATTTTTAACCCAATTTGCCATTATTCCCTGTTGGTTTTAAAACCTTCTGTCTCAATTTCTGTCCCGATTGCTATCTTTAACTTGTTCTCTTGATCCTGAATCTTCTCTCATCCTCCCTCCGCGCTATCGCTTTTGAACGCCACCTTTGTAGTTCTCCAGTTTAGTTGCGTGTCAGAAATGCCTGTTGTTGTTGTCGTTATTTCCTGATGACCATTTGCCTTTTTTATATATATCTTTTTCTTGTGGCTGGTCCCCTTATTTTTTAGTTGTAATATGTCCTTACTTAGCAGCTTTGGGTTTTGAAGTTATTCTTTCTAGGTTTCTATTTGGTTCCTGGGCATTTATTTTTTCCCAGTATTTGCCTTTACTTTCCTAATGATTCTGACTTATCTCTTTCTTCTCTTTTCTTCTTTACAGTCATGTAATTAGGTTCTTTTTCTGGCTCCATTTTAGTTTACCCATGCTGGGTTTTAATTTTTTTAATATCCTTAATCCCTGATGCTTTTAAAATGCTGAGTCTCCTTTTATCACTTTTGTCTTTATTTTTCTGCATTTTTGTTCTAATTATTTCTTTTTCCTTTCTACTGTCACTTTAAAAAATGTATATCTGTCTGCATTTTAGTGGGATGTTGCTATTACTTTCAGTGCTTTTGCTTTTCAAATTTTCTAATTAGACCTTTGTCTGCTATCATAATCTTTAATTATATTTTCTTTTTTTTTTCCATAGCGCCATTGCGCTTTACGTTGCTTTTCATCATTTTTTCTTTTCTTGCTGTCGCTACCTGCTTTCTCCTTATAACTTTAATCTTATTTGCATCTACCGTTTTCTCTGTGTACTTTTATTCTGTTGGCTATCTTTAAAACAAAAAAAATATTTCTTGTCTGTATTCAATGCCTTTGATTTTAAAACTGTCTTTCTAGGTCCTTGTTACGGTTTGTAATTTCTGGGTTTGAAATTTTTCTCTATTTCCCTGATACTCATCATCGACTGACTATTATTATATTTGCTGGGTTTTTTTGTTTGGTATTTCTTGTCTTTCCTTAGCATCCTGGCTTTTTATATCTTCTTAAAACATCTCTGTTTCATTCTGCTGTCTCTATTTCCCTAATGCTTGATGCCTTGTCTTTTTCCCCCCCCCCATGTCCACCTTTACCTTGGTTACTTTTTTTTCTCTCCATTTTTTTTTCTTGTCTGTTTTTAGCACCACCACTTTTACAAATATCTGTCTCTGTTTGCGTTTTACTTCTCTGACTGTATTGTGTGTTCGTTCTTCTCCCTAAACCTCGGGCTTTAAAAATTGTCTACTTTTACGTCTTTCGGCATTATTAGTTTTTAACCTTTCCCCGCGCCACCCCCTCAGCTTTCCCTAGCGCTGTTGCTTTTTACATTTTCCTTTCTATTCATGCTTTAGTTTGACATTGCTATTTATTATTTGCTTTTCATTAAGGCCCTTGGTCTTATTTTCTCATTGTTCCTCTTTTGGGTATTGTACTTTGTTGTCTTCTAGATTTTGCCTTTACATCTCCACTCATCGTGTTCTCCGCCTGTGTTTTTTCTATTTCTTTGTGCCCGTCTTCTACGTTTTTAAATTGCGCTGCGGTGATTTCATCTGTGTAGTTTACAAGCCCTATTTGGTCATTCCTCTGTTCTTCATCCCTTCGCATGGTAAATTGTACTTCTACCTTTCCGTTTCAGTTTGCCATTAGTGTTTATCGATTTTATTTCCTTTTCTTAATCTCTGTTGCTTTTGACATTTTCTTTTTACTTTTATTTGCTGTCTTCACATTTTTTATTTTTTTCCTGTTGAAATAAGTGCCTTTACTTTTCTAAATTTTCTTTCTACTGCTGTTTTAGGTACATGTACTTGTGTGGTTTAAAAGTTTCCTCTATATTGCTCTCATCCCCTAACCATTTCAATTTTCTACTTTTATCTCTGTCCTTATTTCCCGTTGTCATCGGTTAATTAGCTATTGCATTTTGTTTGCGTCACTGCCTTTGAAATTCTTGCTACGTTTCTGTTAGTTTATCGTCCCTCGTTAGAAATTTTAACGTGTATTTCCCTGATCTGCCTCACTCTTAAAAGCTTCTTTATACGTCTTCTTTTTTTTTTCCCCACTCAATGTGTGTCCTCCAAGTTCTTCTTTCTGTTTCCTTAGCATCCTCGCTTTTTACATTTTTCTACATCCTCGGTTAAGTTTGTGTCATGTCTTGTCTTTTTTTTTTCCCATTTATTTCCCTCCTCTCCTCGCGCTTTTGAAATGTTTATTCTATGGCTGCATTTTTTCCTTCCACGTCTTTGATTTTTGGTATTTCTCCTCTTTCATTACTGTTGGTACCCTTTAGATTTTCTTTCTATCTCCCTGTTTTAGTTCGATGTAACTTTGTGGTTTGGTTTTTTTTTTTTTTTTTTGTGTTAATCTCCATACTCCCTGTAATTTAAAAGATTTTGTACATTTATCTTGCTTGCTGTCTTTATTTCTTGCTTTTTAAATTATTTCTCACGTTTGCTCAGTACCCCGAATCTTCATTTTGCTTAATACATCTGTTTTAGGTAGCTGTCTGTATTTTTTTTTGGTTTTTTTTTTTTTTTAGTTTTTGTCTTATTTTTCTCCAACACTCGCCACTTTTCTGCGTCTACTTTTCTTTCCCTCTGCTGTCTTTTAAGAAACTATTTATTTCCTTAGCATTCTGGGTTTTGAAACTTTCTTTCTAAGTCTCTTTCAGCGTGCTGTCCCTATTTTTTTAGCTTTCATTTTATTTCCCATTTCCCCATTGCTTTTTCAGCATTCATTCAGTGCCTACTTTTATGCCCTTTGCAGTTCATACATAATAATTTCTTGTTCTTCCACAGAACCCTCACTTTCGAAAATTCTCTTTGTACATTTTTATTTTTGTTGGACGACACTCGGTTTGTTTTGGTGTTTTTTCTTTTCATTATTTTCTCTATTTCCTTCATCTTCACTCTGTTTTTGAAATGTTCTCTTTGATTCTATCTGGTTTCTGCGTTTATTTTGCTATCTTTATTTTTTTTTTTGAATTACGTCCCGACTATCTGTAGTGCCCTCGCTTTTCAAATTTCGTAGGTCTCTTAGGTGGACCGTGCTATTTGGGAATTTTTAACCCAATTTCATTATTCCCCGTTGGTTTTAAAAACTTTCTGTCTAATTCTGTCCCGATTGCTATCTTTAACTTGTTCTCTTGATCCTGAATCTTCTCTCATCCTCCCTCCGCGCCATCGCTTTTGAACGCCACCTTTGTAGTTCTCCAGTTTAGTTGCGTGTCAGAAATGCCTGTTGTTGTTGTCGTTATTTCCTGATGACCATTTGCCTTTTTTATATACTTTTCTTGTGGCTGGTCCCCTTATTTTTTTAGTTGTAATATGTCCTGCTTCTTTAGCAGCTTTGGTTTTTAGTTATTCTTTCTAGGTTTCTATTTTGCTCCTGGGCATTTATTTTTTCCAGTATTTGCCTTTACTTTCCTAATGATTCTGACTTATCTCTTTTCTTCTTTACAGTCATGTAATTAGGTTCTTTTTCTGGCTCCATTTTAGTTTACCCATGCTGGGTTTTAATTTTTTTAATATCCTTAATCCCTGATGCTTTTAAAATGCTGAGTCTCCTCTTTTATCACTTTTGTCTTTATTTTTCTGCATTTTTGTTCTAATTATTTCTTTTTCCTTTCTACTGTCACTTTAAAAAATGTATATCTGTCTGCATTTTAGTGGGATGTTGCTATTACTTTCGTGCTTTTGCTTTTCAAATTTTCTAATTAGACCTTGTCTGCTATCATAATCTTTAATTATATTTTCTTTTTTTTTCCATAGCGCCATTGCGCTTTACGTTGCTTTTCATCATTTTTCTTTTTCTTGCTGTCGCTACCTGCTTTCTCCTTATAACTTTAATCTTATTTGCATCTACCGTTTTCTCTGTACTTTTATTCTGTTGGCTATCTTTAAAACCAAAAAAAAATATTTCTTGTCTGTATTCACGCCTTTGATTTTAAAACTGTCTTTCTAGGTCCTTGTTACAGTTTGTAATTTCTGGGTTTGAAATTCTTCTCTATTTCCCTGATACTCATCACCGACTGACTATTATTATATTTGCTGGGTTTTTTTGTTTGGTATTTCTTGTCTTTCCTTAGCATCCTGGCTTTTTAGGAGATTCTTTTAACATCTCTGTTTCCATTCTGCTGTCTGTATTTCCCTAATGCTTGATGCCTTGTCTTTTTTTTTTCCCCCCATGTCCACCTTTACCTTGGTTACTTTTTTTCTCTCCATTTTTTTTTTCTTGTCTGTTTTTAGCACCACCACTTTTACAAATATCTGTCTCTGTTTGCGTTTTACTTCTCTGACTGTATTGTGTGTTCGTTCTTCTCCTAAACCTCGGGCTTTAAAAATTGTCTACTTTTACGTCTTTCGGCATTATTAGTTTTTAACCTTTCCCGCGCCACCCCCTCAGCTTTCCCTAGCGCTGTTGCTTTTTACATTTTCCTTTCTATCTACGTTTTTGTTTGACATTGCTATTTATTATTTTTTTTTTCATTAAGGCCCTTGGTCTTATTTTCTCATTGTTCCTCTTGGGTATTGTACTTCTTGTTGTTTTCTAGATTTTGCCTTTACATCTCCACTCATCGTGTTCTCCGCCTGTGTTTTTCATTTCTTTGTGCCCGTCTTCTATTGTTTTAAATTGCGCTGCGGTGATTTCATCTGTGTAGTTTACAAGCCCTATTTGGTCATTCCTCTGTTCTTCATCCCTTCGCATGGTAAATTGTACTTCTACCTTTCCGTTTCAGTTTGCCATTAGTGTTTATCGATTTTATTTCCTTTTCTTAATCTCTGTTGCTTTTGACATTTTCTTTTTACTTTTTATTTGCTGTCTTCACATTTTTTATTTTTTTCCTGTTGAAATAAGTGCCTTTACTTTCTCTAAATTGTCTTTCTACTGCTGTTTTAGGTACATGTACTTGTGTGGTTTAAAAGTTTCCTCTATATTGCTCTCATCTCTAACCATTTCAATTTTCTACTTTTATCTCTGTCCTTATTTTGTCATCGGTTAATTAGCTATTGCATTTTGTTTGCGTCACTGCCTTTGAAATTCTTGCTACGTTTCTGTTAGTTTATCGCTTCCTCGTTAGAAATTTTAACGTGTATTTCCCTGATCTGCCTCACTCTTAAAAGCTTCTTTATACGTCTTCTTTTTTTTCCCCACTCAATGTGTGTCCTCCAAGTTCTTCTTCTTGTTTCCTTAGCATCCTCGCTTTTTACATTTTTCTACATCTCCGGTTAAGTTTGTGTCACGTCTTGTCTTTTTTTTTCCCATTTATTTCCCTCCTCCCCTCGCGCTTTTGAAATGTTTATTCTATGGCTGCATTTTTCCTTCCACGTCTTTGATTTTTGGTATTTCTCCTCTTTCATTACTGTTGGCACCCCTTAGATTTTCTTTCTATCTCCCTATGTTTTAGTTCGATGTAACTTTGTGGTTTGGTTTTTTTTTTTTTTTGTGTGTTAATCTCCATACTCCCTGTAATTTAAAAGATTTTGTACATTTATCTTGCTTGCTGTCTTTATTTCTTGCTTTTTAAATTATTTCCTCACGTTTGCTCAGTACCCCGAATCTTCATTTTGCTTAATACATCTGTTTTAGGTAGCTGTCTGTATTTTTTTTTTTTTTTATTTTTTTTCTTATTTTCTCTAACACTCGCCACTTTTCTGCGTCTACTTTTCTTTCCCTCTGCTGTCTTTTAAGAAACTATTTATTTCCTTAGCATTCTGGGTTTTGAAACTTTCTTTCTCAGTCTCTTTCAGCGTGCTGTCCCTATTTTTTTTAGCTTTCATTTTTTTATTTCCCATTTCCCCATTGCTTTTTCAGCATTCATTCAGTGCCTACTTTTATGCCCTTTGCAGTTCATACATAATAATTTCTTGTTCTTCCACAGAACCCTCACTTCGAAAATTCTCTTTGTACATTTTTATTTTTGTTGGACGACACTGGTTTGTTTTGGTGTTTTTTCTTTTCATTTTTTTCCTTATTTCCTTCATCTTCAATTGCTTTTGAAATGTTCTCTTTACTCCCATTCCCCCCCCCCCCCCCCCCCCCCCCCTGCGTTTATTTTGCTATCTTTATTTTTTTTTTGAATTACGTCCCGACTATCTGTAGTGCCCTCGCTTTTCAAATTTCGTAGGTCTCTTAGGTGGACCGTGCTATTTGGGAATTTTTAACCCAATTTCATTATTCCCCGTTGGTTTTAAAACTTTCTGTCTAATTCTGTCCCGATTGCTATCTTTAACTTGTTCTCTTGATCCTGAATCTTCTCTCATCCTCCCTCCGCGCCATCGCTTTTGGAATGCCACCTTTGTAGTTCTCCATTGCAGTTGCGTGTCAGAAATGCCTTTTTTGTTGTTGTTGCTGTCGTTATTTCCCGATGACCATTTGCCTTTCTTATATACTTTTCTTTTGTGGCTGGTCCCCTTATTTTTTAGTTGCACATGTCCTTACTTAGCAGCTTTGGGTTTTAGTTATTCTTTCTAGGTTTCTATTTGGTTCCTGGGCATTTATTTTTTCCCAGTATTTGCCTTTACTTTCCTAATTATTCTGACTTATCTCTTTCTTCTCTTTCTTCTTTACAGTCATGTAATTAGGTTCTTTTTTTTGGCTCCATTTTAGTTTACCCATGCTGGGTTTTTTTTTTTTTTTCCATTTCCCCCTAATCCCTGTTGCTTTTAAAATGCTGAGTCTCCTTTTATCACTTTTGTCTTTATTTTTCTGCATTCTTGTTCTAATTATTTCTTTTTCCTTTCTACTGTCACTTTTAAAAATGTATATCTGTCTGCATTTTAGTGGGATGTTGCTATTACTTTCGTGCTTTTGCTTTTCAAATTTTCTAATTTGACCTTGTCTGCTATCATAATCTTTAATTATATTTTCTTTTTTTTTTCCATAGCGCCATTGCGCTTTACGTTGCTTTTCATCATTTTTTCTTTTCTTGCTGTCGCTAATTAGCCTTTCTCCTTATAACCTTAATCTTATTTGCATCTACCGTTTTCTCTGTACTTTTATTCTGTTGGCTATCTTTAAAACAAAAAAAAATATTTCTTGTCTGTATTCACGCCTTTGATTTTAAAAACTGTCTCTTCTAGGTCCTTGTTACAGTTTGTAATTTCTGGGTTTGAAATTTTTCTCTATTTCCCTGATACTCATCACCGAGTGACTATTATTATGTTTGCTGGGTTTTTTTTGTTTGTTATTTCTCGTCTTTCCTTAGCATCCTGGCTTTTTTAGAGATTCTTTTAACATCTCTGTTTCATTCTGGTTGTCTCTATTTCCCTAATGCTTGATGTCTTGTCTTCCCCCCCTGCCCCCTGTGTCTACCTTTATCTTGGTCACTTATTCTTTTCTCCATTTTCTTTCTTGTCTGTTTTTAGCACCACCACTTTTACAAATATCTGTCTCTGTTTGCGTTTTACTTCTCTGACTGTATTGTGTGTTCTTTCTTCTCCTAAACCCCGGGCTTTAAAAATTGTCTACTTTTACGTCTTTCGGCATTATTAGTTTCTAACCTTTCCCGCGCCACCCCCTCAGTTTTCCCTAGCGCTGTTGCTTTTTACATTTTCCTTCTCTATCTACGTTTTAGTTTGACATTGGTATTTATTATTTTTTTTTCATTAAGGCCCTTGGTCTTATTTCCTCATTGTTCCTTCTGGGAATTGTACTTTGTTGTGTTCTAAATTTTGCCTTTTCATCTCCACTCATCGTGTTCTCCGCCTGTGTTTTTCATTTCTTTGTGCCTGTCTTCTACCTTTTAAATTGCATTGCGGTGATTTCATCTGTGTAGTTTACAAGCCCTATTTGGTCATTCCTCTGTTCTTCATCCCTTCGCATGGTAAATTGTACCTCTACCTTTCCGTTTCAGTTTGCCATTAGTGTTTATCGATTTTATTTTATTTTCTTAATCTCTGTTGCTTTTGACATGTTTTCTTTTTACTTTTATTTGCTGTCTTCACATTTTTTATTTTTTTCCTGTTGAAATAAGTGCCTTTACTTTCTAAATTGTCTTTCTACTGCTGTTTTAGGTACTTGTGTGGTTTAAAAGTTTCCTTCTATATTGCTCTCATCCCTAACCATTTCAATTTTCTACTTTTATCTCTGTCCTTATTTTGTCATCTGTTATTTAGTCATTTACTTTGTTTGTGTCACTGCCTTTGAAATTTTTGCTACGTTTCTGTTAGTTTATCGTCCCTCATTAGAAATTTTAACGTGTATTTCCTTGATCTGCCTCACTCTTAAAAGCTTCTTTATATGTCGATTTTTTTTCTCCTCTTTCGTTACTGTTACTGTTGGCGCCCTTTTGATTTTCTTTCTATGTCCCTGTTTTAGTTCGATGTAACTTTGTGGTTTGTTTTTTTTGTGTGTTAATCTCTCCCTACTCCCTGTAATTTAAAAGATTTTGTACATTTATCTTGCTTGCTGTCTTTATTTCTTGGTTTTTAAATTATTGCTCACGTTTGCTCAGTACCCCGAATCTTCATTTTGCTTAATACATCTGTTTTAGGTAGCTGTCTGTATTTTTTTTTTTTTTTTTTTTTTTAGTTTTTGTCTTATTTTCTCTAACACTCACCATTTTCTGCATGTCTACTTTTCTTTCCCTCTGCTCTCTTTTAAGAAACTATTTATTTCCTTAGCATTCTCGGTTTTGAAACTTTCTTTCTAAGTCTCTTTCAGCGTGCTGTCCCTATTTTTTTAGCTTTCATTTTATTTCCCATTTCCCCATTGCTTTTTCAGCATTCATTCAGTGCCTACTTTTATGTCCTTTGCAGTTCATACATAATAATTTCTTGTTCTTCCACAGAACCCTCACTTTGAAAATTCTCTTTGTACATTTTTATTTTTGTTGGACGACACTGGTTTGGTTTTTTTTTTTTTTTCCATTTTTTTCCTTATTTCCTTCATCTTCAATTGCTTTTGAAATGTTCTCTTTACTCCTATCTGGTTTCTGCATTTATTTTGCTATCTTTATTTTTTTTTTTAATTACGTCCCGACTATCTGTAGTGCCCTCGCTTTTCGAAATTTTGTAGGTCTCTTAGGTGGACCGTGCTATTTGGGAATTTTTAACCCCCATT
Source organism: Otis tarda (assembly GCA_026413225.1). Lineage (NCBI taxonomy): Eukaryota > Metazoa > Chordata > Aves > Otidiformes > Otididae > Otis > Otis tarda. Next base: position 47,722 of record JAPMTP010000114.1, read on the forward strand.
TCTGTTATTCCCCGTTGGTTTTAAAACTTTCTTGTCTAATTCTGTCCTGATTGCTATCTTTAACTTGTTCTCTTGATCCTGAATCTTTCTCTCATCCTCCCTCCGCGCCATCGCTTTTGAACGCCACCTTTGTAGTTCTCCATTGCAGTTGCGTGTCAGAAATGCCTTTTTTGTTGTTGTTGCTGTCGTTATTTCCCGATTACCATTTGCCTTTCTTAGATACTTTTCTTGTGGCTGGTCCCCTTATTTTTCAGTTGTAATATGTCCTTACTTAGCAGCTTTGGGTTTTAGTTATTCTTTCTTAGGTTTCTATTTGGTTCCTGGGCATTTATTTTTTCCCAGTATTTGCCTTTACTTTCCTAATTATTCTGACTTATCTCTTTCTTCTCTTTCTTCTTTACAGTCATGTAATTAGTTTCTTTTTTTGGCTCCATTTTAGTTTACCCATGCTGGGTTTTTTTTTTTTTTCCATTTCCCTAATCCCTGTTGCTTTTAAAATGCTGAGTCTCCTTTTATCATTTTTGTCTTTATTTTTCTGCATTCTTGTTCCACTATTTCTTTTTCCTTTCTACTGTCACTTTTAAAAATGTATATCTGTCTGCATTTTAGTGGGATGTTGCTATTACTTTCGTGCTTTTGCTTTTCAAATTTTCTAATTTGACCTTGTCTGCTATCATAATCTTTAATTATATTTTCTTTTTTTTTCCATAGCGCCATTGCGCTTTACGTTGCTTTTCATCATTTTTCTTTTTCTTGCTGTCGCTACCTGCTTTCTCCTTATAACCTTAATCTTATTTGCATCTACCGTTTTCTCTGTACTTTTATTCTGTTGGCTATCTTTAAAACAAAAAAAAATATTTCTTGTCTGTATTCACGTCTTTGATTTTAAAACTGTCTTTCTAGGTCCTTGTTACAGTTTGTAATTTCTGGGTTTGAAATTTTTCTCTATTTCCCTGATACTCATCACCGACTGACTATTATTATGCTTGCTGGGTTTTTTTTGTTTGTTATTTCTCGTCTTTCCTTAGCATCCTGGCTTTTTAGAGATTCTTTTAACATCTCTGTTTCATTCTGCTGTCTCTATTTCCCTAATGCTTGATGTCTTGTCTTCCCCCCCCCCCGCCCCCTGTGTCTACCTTTATCTTGGTCAACTTATCTCTTTCTCTTCCATTTTCTTTCTTGTCTGTTTTTAGCACCACCACTTTTACAAATATCTGTCTCTGTTTGCGTTTTACTTCTCTGACTGTATTGTGTGTTCTTTCTTCTCCTAAACCCCGGGCTTTAAAAATTGTCTACTTTTACGTCTTTCGGCATTATTAGTTTCTAACCTTTCCCCGCGCCACCCCCCTCAGTTTTCCCTAGCGCTGTTGCTTTTTACATTTTCCTTCTCTATCTACGTTTTAGTTTGACATTGGTATTTATTATTTTTTTTTTCATATTAAGGCCCTTGGTCTTATTTCCTCATTGTTCCTTCTGGGAATTGTACTTTGTTGTGTCTTCTAAATTTTGCCTTTTCATCTCCACTCATCGTGTTCTCCGCCTGTGTTTTTCATTTCTTTGTGCCTGTCTTCTACCTTTTAAATTGCATTGCGGTGATTTCATCTGTGTAGTTTACAAGCCCTATTTGGTCATTCCTCTGTTCTTCATCCCTTCGCATGGTAAATTGTACTTCTACTTTTCCATTTCAGTTTGCCATTAGTGTTTATCGATTTTATTTCATTTTCTTAATCTCTGTTGCTTTTGACATTTTCTTTTTTGCTTTTATTTGCTGTCTTCTACATTTTTTATTTTTTTCCTGTTGAAATAAGTGCCTTTACTTTCTAAATTTCTTTTCTATTGCTGTTTTAGGTAATTCTTGTGTGGCTTCTTAAAAGTTTCCTCTATGTTGCTCTCAGCCCTAACCATTTCCAATTTTTCACTTTTATCTCTGTCCTTATTTTGTCATCTGTTATTTAGCTATTGCATTTTGTTTGTGTCACTGCCTTTGAAATTTTTGCTACGTTTCTGTTAGTTTATCGTCCTTCGTTAGAAATTTTAACGTGTATTTCCCTGATCTGCCTCACTCTTAAAAGCTTCTTTATATGTCGACTTTTTTTCTCCTCTTTCGTTACTGTTGGCGCCCTTTTGATTTTCTTTCTATGTCCCTGTTTTAGTTCGAGGTAACTTTGTGGTTTGGTTTTTTTTGTGTGTTAATCTCCCTACTCCCTGTAATTTAAAAGATTTTGTACATTTATCTTGCTTGCTGTCTTTATTTCTTGGTTTTTAAATTATTGCTCACGTTTGCTCAGTACCCCGAATGCTTCATTTTGCTTAATACATCTGTTTTAGGTAGCTGTCTGTATTTTTTTTTTTTTTTTTTTTTTAGTTTCTGTCTTATTTTCTCTAACACTCACCATTTTCTGCGTCTACTTTTCTTTCCCTCTGCTGTCTTTTAAGAAACTATTTATTTCCTTAGCATTCTGGGTTTTGAAACTTTCTTTCTAAGTCTCTTTCAGCGTGCTGTCCCTATTTTTTTAGCTTTCATTTTATTTCCCATTTCCCCATTGCTTTTTTCAGCATTCATTCAGTGCCTACTTTTATGTCCTTTGCAGTTCATACATAATAATTTCTTTGTTCTTCCACAGAACCCTCACTTCGAAAATTCTCTTTGTACATTTTTATTTTTGTTGACCCACACTGGTTTGGTTTTTTTTTTTTTTCCATTTTTTTTCCTTATTTCCTTCATCTTCAATTGCTTTTGAAATGTTCTCTTTACTCCTATCTGGTTTCTGCATTTATTTTGCTATCTTTATTTTTTTTTAATTACGTCCCGACTATCTGTAGTGCCCTCGCTTTTCAAATTTTGTAGGTCTCTTAGGTGGACCGTGCTATTTGGGAATTTTTAACCCCATTTCGTTATTCCCTGCTGGTTTTAAAACTTTCTGTCTAATTCTGTCCTGATTGCTATCTTTAACTTGTTCTCTTGATCCTGAATCTTCTCTCATCCTCCCTCCGCGCCATCGCTTTTGAACGCCACCTTTGTAGTTCTCCATTGCAGTTGCGTGTCAGAAATGCCTTTTTTGTTGTTGTTGCTGTCGTTATTTCCCGATTACCATTTGCCTTTCTTAGATACTTTTCTTGTGGCTGGTCCCCTTATTTTTCAGTTGTAATATGTCCTTACTTAGCAGCTTTTGCTTTAGTTATTCTTTCTAGGTTTCTATTTGGTTCCCTGGGCATTTATTTTTTCCCAGTATTTGCCTTTACTTTCCTAATTATTCTGACTTATCTCTTTCTTCTCTTTCTTCTTTACAGTCATGTAATTAGTTTCTTTTTTTGGCTCCATTTTAGTTTACCCATTGTCGTAGTTCAGCCCTGATCAGGACCAGACTACGCAGTCTCTCTCTCACTCCTCCCACCCTCCGAGAGAACAGGGAGAGAAAATATAAGGAAAAACGGCTCGAGGTTTGAGATAAGGACAGGGAGAAATCCTTAAAGTTACCGTCACGGGCAAAACAGACTCGTCTTGGGGAAAACTATTCATTTATTACTACAAACAGCAGGATAATGAGACAGAGAACAAGATAACCTCCATCCACCCCTCCCTCTTCCCAAGCTTAACATTTTCTCTACTACCTTCCCCCCCCCCGAGCGGCACAGGGGGGAAGAGGGAATGGGGGTTGCAGTCAGTTCATCATACGTTGTTTCATGCCGCTGCTTCATGGTCGGGGGAAGAACTCCTCACATTCCTCCCCTGCTCCATCGTGGGGTCCCTCCCACGGGCCACAGTCCTTCACGAAACTGCTCCGGCGTGGGTCATCTCTTCCATGGAGTACAGTCTCTCCAGAACGGCTGTCCCAGCGGGCCCTCCACGGGCCACAGCCGCCTTCAGGCATCCACCTCCCCCGGTACGGGGTCCTTCACGGGCTCCAAGTGGATCTCTGCTCCTCCGTGGACCTCCATGGGCTGCAGGGGGACAACCTGCTCCACCATGGTCGTCACCACAGGCTGCAGGGGAATCTTGGCCAGGAGCCGCATTACTCCTCCCCTCCTTCTGAACTGACCTTGGCGTCTGCAGCTGTTCCTCACAACAGGGTGGTAGATGTCTCTCAGGATCTTTTTACATCTTATTCACTTCTCATCTCCTCTCCACTTCTTGCAGCCGGGCCGGGCCGAGTCGGGCCCAGTCGGTCGCCTGGCAAGAGGCCAGAGGGTGAGGCCTGCAAGGCCCAGGAGGCCTGCGCCTCCCCCTCTGCACCTCCGCCCCCGCTCAGCTTCTTCACATCTTCTTCTTTTTTTTTTTCTGTTTTCCCCTTCTTAAATACGTTATCGCAGAGGCGTTATCACGGGACATTCTGCTACCAATCCGCTCGACCTTGGCCAGCAGCAGGTCCGCCCTAGGCCTGGCCGAGTCCACTGAACAAAGGGGACCGACTTCTAGCAGTTTCCTGCAGAAGCTACCACCTTAGGCCCCCCTCACTAACAAAACCACGACATTCCACCCCTCGCCTCTGCGAATTACGTATTTAAGAATTCTAATTAAAATGCACACACATCAACAGAAAAGAAAAAGAATTCCCCGCACCAAGAATCAAAATAATATCCTCAAAACACCAACTGTGGATATACCAGGCAATTTACACACAATTCACCACTTATCCCTTCACCACAATCAGAACATAAATTTTCCCCTAATCATTTTGCTCTTTGTCAAGTTCAATCCCTGTTTTGCCCATTACCGCTCCCAATTAAACTCAATCCTTATCTCAAATTCCTCGAGCCCCACGTTGGGCGCCAAAATAACTGTCGTAGTTCAGCCCTGATCAGGACCAGACTACGCAGTCTCTCTCTCACTCCCCCCACCCTCCGAGAGAACAGGGAGAGAAAATATAAGGAAAAACGGCTCGAGGTTTGAGATAAGGACAGGGAGAAATCCTTAAAGTTACCGTCACGGGCAAAACAGACTCGTCTTGGGGAAAACTATTCATTTATTACTACAAACAGCAGGATAATGAGACAGAGAACAAGATAACCTCCATCCACCCCTCCCTCTTCCCAAGCTTAACATTTTCTCTACTACCTTCCCCCCCCCCGAGCGGCACAGGGGGGAAGAGGGAATGGGGGTTGCAGTCAGTTCATCATACGTTGTTTCATGCCGCTGCTTCATGGTCAGGGAAGAACTCCTCACATTCCTCCCCTGCTCCATCGTGGGGTCCCTCCCACGGGCCACAGTCCTTCACGAAACTGCTCCGGCGTGGGTCATCTCTTCCATGGAGTACAGTCTCTCCAGAACGGCTGTCCCAGCGGGCCCTCCACGGGCCACAGCCGCCTTCAGGCATCCACCTCCCCGGTACGGGGTCCTTCACGGGCTCCAAGTGGATCTCTGCTCCTCCGTGGACCTCCATGGGCTGCAGGGGGACAACCTGCTCCACCATGGTCGTCACCACAGGCTGCAGGGGAATCTTGGCCAGGAGCCGCATTACTCCTCCCCCTCCTTCTGAACTGACCTTGGCGTCTGCAGCTGTTCCTCACAACAGGGTGGTAGATGTCTCTCAGGATCTTTTTACATCTTATTCACTTCTCATCTCCTCTCCACTTCTTGCAGCCGGGCCGGGCCGAGTCGGGCCCAGTCGGTCGCCTGGCAAGAGGCCAGAGGGTGAGGCCTGCAAGGCCCAGGAGGCCTGCGCCTCCCCTCTGCACCTCCGCCCCCGCTCAGCTTCTTCACATCTTCTCTTCTTTTTTTTTCTGTTTTCCCCTTCTTAAATACGTTATCGCAGAGGCGTTATCACGGGACATTCTGCTACCAATCCGCTCGACCTTGGCCAGCAGCAGGTCCGCCCTAGGCCTGGCCGAGTCCACTGAACAAAGGGGACCGACTTCTAGCAGTTTCCTGCAGAAGCTACCACCTTAGGCCCCCTCACTAACAAAACCACGACACCCATGCTGGGTTTTTTTTTTTTTTTTCCATTTCCCTAATCCCTGTTGCTTTTAAAATGCTGAGTCTCCTTTTATCATTTTTGTCTTTATTTTTCTGCATTCTTGTTCTAATTATTTCTTTTTCCTTTCTACTGTCACTTTTAAAAATGTATATCTGTCTGCATTTTAGTGGGATGTTGCTATTACTTTCGTGCTTTTGCTTTTCAAATTTTCTAATTTGACCTTGTCTGCTATCATAATCTTTAATTATATTTTCTTTTTTTTTTCCATAGCGCCATTGCGCTTTACGTTGCTTTTCATCATTTTTCTTTTTCTTGCTGTCGCTACCTGCTTTCTCCTTATAACCTTAATCTTATTTGCATCTACCGTTTTCTCTGTACTTTTATTCTGTTGGCTATCTTCAAAACAAAAAAAAATATTTCTTGTCTGTATTCACGCCTTTGATTTTAAAACTGTCTTTCTAGGTCCTTGTTACAGTTTGTAATTTCTGGGTTTGAAATTTTTCTCTATTTCCCTGATACTCATCACCGACTGACTATTATTATGTTTGCTGGGTTTTTTTTGTTTGTTATTTCTCGTCTTTCCTTAGCATCCTGGCTTTTTAGAGATTCTTTTAACATCTCTGTTTCATTCTGCTGTCTCTATTTCCCTAATGCTTGATGTCTTGTCTTCCCCCCCCCGCCCCCTGTGTCTACCTTTATCTTGGTCACTTATTCTTTTCTCCATTTTCTTTCTTGTCTGTTTTTAGCACCACCACTTTTACAAATATCTGTCTCTGTTTGCGTTTTACTTCTCTGACTGTATTGTGTGTTCTTTCTTCTCCTAAACCCTGGGCTTTAAAAATTGTCTACTTTTACGTCTTTCGGCATTATTAGTTTCTAACCTTTCCCGCGCCACCCCCCTCAGTTTTCCCTAGCGCTGTTGCTTTTTACATTTTCCTTCTCTATCTACGTTTTTGTTTGACATTGGTATTTATTATTTTTTTTTCATTAAGGCCCTTGGTCTTATTTCCTCATTGTTCCTTCTGGGAATTGTACTTTGTTGTGTTCTAAATTTTGCCTTTTCATCTCCACTCATCGTGTTCTCCGCCTGTGTTTTTCATTTCTTTTTGTGCCTGTCTTCTACCTTTAAATTGCATTGCGGTGATTTCATCTGTGTAGTTTACAAGCCCTATTTGGTCATTCCTCTGTTCTTCATCCCTTCGCATGGTAAATTGTACTTCTACTTTTCCATTTCAGTTTGCCATTAGTGTTTATCGATTTTATTTCATTTTCTTAATCTCTGTTGCTTTTGACATTTTCTTTTTGCTTTTATTTGCTGTCTTCACATTTTTTATTTTTTTCCTGTTGAAATAAGTGCCTTTACTTTCTAAATTTTCTTTCTACTGCTGTTTTAGGTACTTGTGTGGTTTAAAAGTTTCCTCTATGTTGCTCTCATCCCTAACCATTTCAATTTTCTACTTTTATCTCTGTCCTTATTTTGTCATCTGTTATTTAGCTATTGCATTTTGTTTGTGTCACTGCCTTTGAAATTTTTGCTACGTTTCTGTTAGTTTATCGTCCCTCGTTAGAAATTTTAACGTGTATTTCCCTGATCTGCCTCACTCTTAAAAGCTTCTTTATATGTCGACTTTTTTCTCCTCTTTCGTTACTGTTGGCGCCCTTTTGATTTTCTTTCTATGTCCCTGTTTTAGTTCGATGTAACTTTGTGGTTTGTTTTTTTTGTGTGTTAATCTCCTACTCCCTGTAATTTAAAAGATTTTGTACATTTATCTTGCTTGCTGTCTTTATTTCTTGGTTTTTAAATTATTGCTCACGTTTGCTCAGTACCCCGAATGCTTCATTTTGCTTAATACATCTGTTTTAGGTAGCTGTCTGTATTTTTTTTTTTTTTTTTTTTAGTTTTTGTCTTATTTTCTCTAACACTCACCATTTTCTGCGTCTACTTTTCTTTCCCTCTGCTGTCTTTTAAGAAACTATTTATTTCCTTAGCATTCTGGGTTTTGAAACTTTCTTTCTAAGTCTCTTTCAGCGTGCTGTCCCTATTTTTTTAGCTTTCATTTTATTTCCCATTTCCCCATTGCTTTTTCAGCATTCATTCAGTGCCTACTTTTATGCCCTTTGCAGTTCATACATAATAATTTCTTGTTCTTCCACAGAACCCTCACTTCGAAAATTCTCTTTCTACATTTTTATTTTTGTTGGACGACACTGGTTTGGTTTTTTTTTTTCCATTTTTTTCCTTATTTCCTTCATCTTCAATTGCTTTTGAAATGTTCTCTTTACTCCTATCTGGTTTCTGCATTTATTTTGCTATCTTTATTTTTTTTTTAATTACGTCCCGACTATCTGTAGTGCCCTCGCTTTTCAAATTTTGTAGGTCTCTTAGGTGGACCGTGCTATTTGGGAATTTTTAACCCCATTTCGTTATTCCCCGTTGGTTTTAAAACTTTCTGTCTAATTCTGTCCCGATTGCTATCTTTAACTTGTTCTCTTGATCCTGAATCTTCTCTCATCCTCCCTCCGCGCCATCGCTTTTGAACGCCACCTTTGTAGTTCTCCATTGCAGTTGCGTGTCAGAAATGCCTTTTTTGTTGTTGTTGCTGTCGTTATTTCCCGATTACCATTTGCCTTTCTTAGATACTTTTCTTGTGGCTGGTCCCCTTATTTTTCAGTTGTAATATGTCCTTACTTAGCAGCTTTGGGTTTTAGTTATTCTTTCTAGGTTTCTATTTGGTTCCTGGGCATTTATTTTTTCCCAGTATTTGCCTTTACTTTCCTAATTATTCTGACTTATCTCTTTCTTCTCTTTCTTCTTTACAGTCATGTAATTAGTTTCTTTTTTTGGCTCCATTTTAGTTTACCCATGCTGGGTTTTTTTTTTTTTTCATTTCCCTAATCCCTGTTGCTTTTAAAATGCTGAGTCTCCTTTTATCATTTTTGTCTTTATTTTTTTGCATTCTTGTTCTAATTATTTCTTTTTCCTTTCTACTGTCACTTTTAAAAATGTATATCTGTCTGCATTTTAGTGGGATGTTGCTATTACTTTCGTGCTTTTGCTTTTCAAATTTTCTAATTTGACCTTGTCTGCTATCATAATCTTTAATTATATTTTCTTTTTTTTCCATAGCGCCATTGCGCTTTACGTTGCTTTTCATCATTTTTCTTTTTCTTGCTGTCGCTACCTGCTTTCTCCTTATAACCTTAATCTTATTTGCATCTACCGTTTTCTCTGTACTTTTATTCTGTTGGCTATCTTTAAAACCAAAAAAAATATTTCTTGTCTGTATTCACGCCTTTGATTTTAAAACTGTCTTTCTAGGTCCTTGTTACAGTTTGTAATTTCTGGTTTTGAAATTTTTCTCTATTTCCCTGATACTCATCACCGAGTGACTATTATTATGTTTGCTGGGGTTTTTTTGTTTGTTATTTCTCGTCTTTCCTTAGCATCCTGGCTTTTTAGAGATTCTTTTAACATCTCTGTTTCATTCTGCTGTCTCTATTTCCCTAATGCTTGATGTCTTGTCTTCCCCCCCCGCCCCCTGTGTCTACCCCCCCCCCGCCCCCTGTGTCTACCTTTATCTTGGTCACTTATTCTTTTCTCCATTTTCTTTCTTGTCTGTTTTTAGCACCACCACTTTTACAAATATCTGTCTCTGTTTGCGTTTTACTTCTCTGACTGTATTGTGTGTTCTTTCTTCTCCTAAACCCCGGGCTTTAAAAATTGTCTACTTTTACGTCTTTCGGCATTATTAGTTTCTAACCTTTCCCCGCGCCACCCCCTCAGTTTTCCCTAGCGCTGTTGCTTTTTACATTTTCCTTCTCTATCTACGTTTTAGTTTGACATTGGTATTTATTATTTTTTTTTTTATTAAGGCCCTTGGTCTTATTTCCTCATTGTTCCTCCTGGGAATTGTACTTTGTTGTGTTCTAAATTTTGCCTTTTCATCTCCACTCATCGTGTTCTCCGCCTGTGTTTTTCATTTCTTTGTGCCTGTCTTCTACCTTTTAAATTGCGTTGCGGTGATTTCATCTCTGTAGTTTACAAGCCCTATTTGGTTATTCCTCTGTTCTTCATCCCTTCGCATGGTAAATTTTACTTCTACCTTTCCGTTTCAGTTTGCCATTAGTGTTTATCGATTTTATTTTATTTTCTTAATCTCTGTTGCTTTTGACATTTTCTTTTTACTTTTATTTGCTGTCTTCACATTTTTTATTTTTTTCCTGTTGAAATAAGTGCCTTTACTTTCTAAATTGTCTTTCTACTGCTGTTTTAGGTACATGTACTTGTGTGGTTTAAAAGTTTCCTCTATATTGCTCTCATCTCTAACCATTTCAATTTTCTACTTTTATCTCTGTCCTTATTTTGTCATCGGTTAATTAGCTATTGCATTTTGTTTGCGTCACTGCCTTTGAAATTTTTGCTACGTTTCTGTTAGTTTATCGTCCCTCGTTAGAAATTTTAACGTGTATTTCCCTAATCTGCCTCACTCTTAAAAGCTTCTTTATACGTCTTCTTTTTTTCCCCACTCAATGTGTGTCCTCCAAGTTCTTCTTCTGTTTCCTTAGCATCCTCGCTTTTTACATTTTTCTACATCTCCGGTTAAGTTTGTGTCACGTCTTGTCTTTTTTTTTTCCATTTATTTTCTTCCTCCCCTCGTTTTTGAAATGTCTTATTTTTTTCTCTCTCCCTGTCTAAGTTTATCTTGTTCACTTTTTTTTTCCCTCCATTTTTTTCTTGTATATTTTTATCACCACCACTTTTACAAATATCTGTCTCTGTTTGCGTTTTACTTCTTTGAGTGTATTGTGTGTTCTTTCTTCTCCTAAACCTTAGGCTTTAAAATTTTCTACTTTTACATCTCTCGGCATTATTAGTTTTTAACCTTCCCTGTGCCACCCCCTCAGTTTTCCCTTGCGCTTTTCCTTTTTACATTTTCTTTTTCTATCTATGTTTCAGTTTGACATTGCTATTTATTTTTTTTTTTATTTCTGTCATCTTAATTTATTCTAACACATATCATTTTTATTCTGTTTGCTGTATTTATTTTTGAAGAATTTGTTTTATTTAGTGGAGTATTTAATTTTTATAATTTTCTTCCAGATATGTTTCAGTTTTTCATCAGGTTTTTTTTAATGCTTGTTTCTATAAATCATTTTGCTTTTTGAATGGTCTGTATTTATCCTGTTTGCTGTCTTGATGTTGTTGCCTTTTTGCCAATATTTCTTGCTTTTCATTTGCACCGTTGTGTTTAAAAGTATCTGTACATGGCTACATTTGTTGTCCTTACGCTTCAATTTTTCTATTTATTTACTCGAGTGATCTTGCTTTTTTCCTTGTTTATTCTATATGTATTGTGGTTTTTTTTTTTTTTAAATATTGCCTTGTCTTTATCTAGTGCACTGATTTTTAAAGTTTTCGTTCTATATTGGTTTTAATGTGCTGTCCCTATTTTTTAATTTTTGTTTCTATTTCTGTAATGCCCTTGCTTTTTTTAGTTCTTTTTATACTTGTTGCCTTGGTTACTTTTCATTATTTATCAACCTTTCTTAGTATTGCTGCTTTTTTAATTTTTTTCAAAATCTCCATTTTAGTTTGCCATCACTGTTTTTTAATTTTTTGTTATTTCCCCCATCTCTGTTGCTTTAAAAAGTTTTTGTCTATTTTTATTCTATTCACTGTCTTCAATTTGCAGTATTTATTTTTACATCTTGAATTTTATTAGCTTCCTCGTTTTTTAGATTTTCTTTAGAGATCTGTTTATATCCCTGTGTTGATTTTTAATTTTTTTTCCCATTTATTTCCATTATCTCAGTTCCTTTTTATGTTTTCTCCCTTTATCCCATTTGCTGTATCTAAATTGCTCTTTTGTATTTTACTTAGTCTCAATCTTTCCTTAGCACTATTGGTTTTTACATTTCTTGTTACATCTGTTTTGGTTTGCTGTCCCTATCTTTCATTTTTTCCCTTATTTCTCTGTCACCTCATGTTTTTTAAATACTCTTTCTATGCATACTTTATTTCTGTTCCCTGTTTTCACCCAATTATTTCTCATCCTTCCGTGCTGCCGTCAGTCTTTAAATTTTTTTGCACATATGTGTTTTTGTTTGCTATTTTTGTATTTTTTTAATTTTTTTCTTTACATCCTTATTCATTTGTGCAGGTTTGGGCCAGGGGGGAGTACTTTCTGGCCAGAATAGGTAAAATGTTCGAGGTATATCCCTCTCAGTTTCCTGCACCCGTACATTAGTTAAACCTGGAAAGATAAGACAATGCTCTTGGTCTGTATCAGAGCAAGTAACAACACCAGTCTGTTTGTCAATATTGTTCTCATACCAAATTCAAAAACACTTCAGGTATTGAGAGGAAATCTCACTGTATCTTAGCTGTAACCAGGACAATCTCTCTTCTACCTGTAGTTTTTTGTATTTTCTGTCTCATTTTATTCATCTCACTGTATGTATTTTCGTCTTTTTCTGGTTTGTCCTATACACCGTTGCTTTGTACTTTTTTTGCTGTTTATGTTTTAACACATTGTTCTTATGTTTCAATTTTTTATTTTCCTAATCCTTTCTTTGTAAGATGCCCTGACTTTGTCTACTTTTATACCAGTCACTGTTTTTTGTTTTTTTTAAACAAATTGTTTATCACTTTTCTTTAGTGACGTTGATTTTAGGAATTTTTCTATGTATGCCTTTATTAAGGTCCCATCCTATTTTCTCTTTTTTTTTGCTTATTGTGTATGCTGTTGGCTTTTAAATTTAATTTATACATGTGTTGTTGTTAGTTGTCGCTTTCTTTTTTATTTTTCCTTATTCCTGTTGCTTTTAATTTGTTTTTCTATGTCTAATGTTATCTGAATCCCAGTTCTGGTTTTTGTACCTGTTTGTTATCAAGTGGTTTTAAAAGTTTCTTCTTGCTATGTGTAATTTTCTCTAGGTAACTGTTCCCGTAGTTCCATTTTTGTCTCTCTTGTTTCTTTGAATTTGAAACTTTTTAAAATTGGTGTACATTTATTTCATTTTCTATGTCCACTTTCAATTTTTTTGATGTTTACTGTGTGCTGTCACTCTAAAAATTTTTTTCTACGTCTAGTTTTATCAATATGTCTCTCCTTTGTTTTTAATGTTTTCCCGTACATCTTGTATCCTGTCATCTTGTAAATTTACCTTTCCCCTCTCTATTTTTATCTGATTTGTCATCTTTATTTTTTAATGTTCTAGTCTGTCCTGTACTGCGTCCTTTTAACATTTTCTTTGTCTTTTTTTTGTCTGTTTTTAATTTTTTTCTCTATCTTTATGCCCTTCCTATTAAAGTTTTGTTTCTACATTCCCTTTTATGGATTTTTTGGTCTCTATTATTTGCTTTTTTCCTATCAGTCCTCTGCACTGTGACCAACATTTTCTTTCTGTCCACTTTTATTCAGCTTCAAGATTTTTTAATTGGTTCCTTATTTTTTCATGTCTTTGTGTCTCCTTGTGTGTTTTTAATTTTTTTTTTTGTTCTGTCTCCTTGTATCTGGGTCATCGTCATCTTTTTTTTTTTTTCATTCTAGTCTGTGGTGTACCTTGTTGTTTTGTTTATTTTTTTATCTATGTCTTTGTTTACTCTGCTATGTCTGTTATCCATTTTCCTTTTTATTTTTTTTCTTGTAGCTTTTAAAACTTTATTTTTATGTCTGCTTTTATTCAGGTCCTGTGTCTATTTAATTCTTTCCATGCGCCAGCTACTCTCTCAATTTTTAAATTATTTTTCCGTTTCCCCGTTTACTTAGCATGTTGTGCCCATGTATTAATCTTTCCCTATTTCCATGCTGTTGTTTTCCTTTTTTTTTTCTTTATGCCCAGTTTTATCTAGCATTCTGTCCCTACTTGTATTCTTTTTCCTTTTTGCCTTATACCCTGTTGACTTTAGGATTTTCTTTCTACGTCTATTTTTACTGAGCACCTATTTTTTTTTTCTGTCACTCACCTTGAGCCTTTAAAAATTTTCTTTTTGTGTCTCGCATGGTTTTTGTCTTCTCTCCGTTCCTTTCTGAGGCTTCAGAGGGTCTCCTCAGCAGGGTTTTTTACCTCTGGAGCGTAATTTGTACCCCTGGTTTATCAGAACTTCTTGGGTCATCCTTTCTCCTCAGAGATGTAATTTAGTCCCGCCCCCAGTTTTGTTCATCTCCCTCACACGTCCTCTGCTGTCTGTTCCAATCTCTTCTTAGTACCTTTGCGCCTTGAGCCGCTTTCTATTTCTCCAGCCTTTTTGGCTCCCTTCTGTTTCCACGCCGACATAGATATTCTAAGCGTCCTTGCGTTCTCAAGGCAGATCCTTCTGAAAAATGATACAAAATGACAAGATTTTGGTCTATGTTAAAGAAACAATCTTAACCTTTCATTTGGTTTCAGAGCATACTCTTCTTCTGCCCCATCCGATGTCTCTGTTTTGTCCCGGTCCCTCAAGGACTTCTGTACTCTGTTTGGATCTCATCCCCAGTACCTCGTTGTGTCAGCGGTCCTTCGTTTGCCTCTCCTTCCTGACTACTCTCACCCCACGGAGCGGTCTCTGTCAGAAGAGTTCTGGAGTCTGCATCTGTGATGCAGCCTAGCGGTTTGGTTCTGTCTTCCCTCTAGCCATGTCTGTATTTGTTTCCTGGCCCTAAGATGCAACATTTGTTCCGTTTGGATTTCGTCTGCAGTTGCTGTTTCATAAGCGGGATACAGGTTCCACAGCCTCGGTTGCCGCTCCCACGGGTGGAGCGCAGTTTCTGTCGAACCAAGAGGCGTAACGCTCCGGAGCGGGGACAGCAGACTGTCTGTTCTCCATTATCAGGGAAGGGCCTGGGCTGCTAAGATAACCGCATAGCTGTTATCAAGGAAGTAGGGACTTGTGAGCCAATCAGTCAATCAGCCCTTGTTTTGAATAGCAGATGGAGGACTGCCAAGGACCCGTCAACAACGCTGTCTCAATTAAAAGGGAGTTCCAAGGGATGTAATGGACAGTTTAGAAAAGCTGAGCAAGGTGGTATCAACATGGTCTAACTAGAAATGATACTTACTTAAAGGAAAAGAAATCTCAGCAATCACCCCACAGCCCCACCTTTGGGAGAGACAGGCAACAGAAATAGAGGGGGGAAGCAGGTAACCGCATCAGTACCCAGTGGTAGTACCCTCCTTTTAACTCTTGCGTCCTCACCTGAGCATATTCTCTTTTCTTTTCACAGGAATTCTGAATGAGCTACACACAGCTGAATAAATTTGGAAGCCTAAATTTCAATATGATGGAACCAATCGTTTCACTGGATGTATGATTGGACCTTAATATTGCATCTTACCAGTAATCTGTAGCTGAAAGAATACAAAACCCACTCCAAGCTCCGTTTGATGTCACAGCCTCATAGGACATTGTTCAGAGACAGTCAATGCTAGTAGTAATGCACGATGAACAAATTGGCTTCCACAACTAGCGGCCTGACTAGCAACGTCCTTTACAATCTTCCATATTCCTTGGGAACGAACCAGGATGTTTACCAAAATGGAGAAGGTGAATGAAAAGTCAATTGTTCTGTGTGGTCCAAAACAACCTCTCTCTCTGGTGTATCCAAGCTCACTTGTGGATCTCATCAGTAGCCGCATCTATTATTAGAGAAGGAGAAGAAGGCACTTTCCGCACTGCAATTTGACAAATAGTTTGAGACAGCGCCCAACTTTGAAAGAAAATTCCAGTCCCAGCGATATCTGGTTAATTTTCCATAACTGCATTAATGCGACCACAGCTTGAGTGTGCACAATGGTTTGGTATATACAATATACCAATCATTGCGTTAGGATCGAACCGCAACAGCACAGTATTCTATCCTCTAGAGCACAGAGTACAGGCCCGGAATAATAGAGATAAGCGGCAAATTATCGATTTTGATGCACATATTTTGCGAGATTAACAAGGATGCCTTTGTGAAAGCACTAGCAGTAGAGAAGACATTTTAAATTAAACAGAACAAAATATTTGTCATTTTGAGATTTGTTACGAAAACACCGAAACAATACTTGTATACATTGGTAAAGGCAGTGCACGCTTGAGGACCGTTTGTGCTTCTATCTGTCGACAATGTAATTGTAGATACTAGGACTCACTCAAAGAACTGTACTTGCGAGTTTACTAAAATCACCGGATGTGACTTTTCTTATTTAGTACCGCTCCTTCTAAACTCTTGCAATCTAATTATCCAGCAATTTGCATACTGCTACCTGCACCAATTGGAACAAATCCTAATTAGGTAAAGAAATTATTACAACACCTGCATTTGTTAACATCCTGAAAAGATCAAGATCACCCATGGAAAACCTTAGTAACGGTTCATCATCAGGTGTTAGAAATACAGGGTGTGGAAAGAGGATGCAGAACTGGTGGGAGTATTTTTGGTCACCTACCGCCGCAAGCATCTCAAACAAATTGTTTCACCCATTGTCGTTCTTTTAATACTGGTCTTAATAAGTTTGGTTTTCTCAGCAATACCCTATGTCAAAAATTGGAAGATAGCGAATCGGTTGACACATTTCACTTCCGTATTCACAGTGCTATCTGCTCAACGATCCAGAAATAGATATTCTAAATATGCCGACGCAAGGCAGATAGTCTAAGAAAAATGATACTGACAAGATTTTGGTCTATGTTAAAGAAACTTTAACTTTCAAAAATTTTGTGTTGATTATACTGCTGTCACTTTTCTTTTTCTCTGTTTTTTCCTTTTCTTTTTCTGTTTTCTGCTTCCCTTTCAGGACTATTCTGCTATCTAGGTCCTGACTGCAACGCTGAGCCACGGGGCGGTGTCAGAGTCGGTCAGATCATCGCCACTGTCTTGACTTTGTCACCGAGGACACGGCACCTTCAGTGGACTATGGATTTGTCGTGGACTAAAAGTTAGCCTCACAGCCTGACGTGACTTGCTGCGGCAGAGCGCCCGAGACACAGCAGTCTGTCGGCGGAACGCAGGTTCCACGGATGAGTCGCCGCAAGCCTCGGTTGCCGCTCCCACAGGCGGAGCGCGGTTTCCGTAGAAGCGAGCGGCATAACGCAGAACAGGGACCGAATGAGGCGTAGCGCTCAGCGGGGACCGAGCGGACTGTTATTTCTCCTTATCAGGGAAGGGCCTGGGCTGTAAGATAACCGCATAGATGAAGCCAGGGAAGATGGAGAAACAGCTCCTGAGAACTACTCAGGAATGGTAAGAAAGGTGGCGATCCTTGGGAGGCAAAGTTTGTTAAGCATGAAAGGTAACAACAGTTAGAAGAGCCCCAAGATCTACCCAGGATCGACTTTCGTGAAGACTGGCAGGACGCTGCCTGGGTAGGAACAAGGAGTTTGACCCACGGTAGTAGCTCTTATCCTCTTTCTTTATTTACTTATCTTTCCTTTCCTTCCTTTTTCTGTGTCATGTCTCTGTATGGAATAATTAATTTTGCGTCGTTTGATGGAAACCAACCGCTTTGGCATGTCAGCCTTAATTTTGCACTTTGAGATAGCAGTAAGAGAACCATCCGAGTCCTAAACAATTTCTTGTGAGAGGTCACTGTAGATGCAAACTTCAGTGAAGCAGTGTCAAACTAACAGGTTGTCTAGAGAGGCAGTAGATGCCCCGTCCTTGGAAACATTGAAGGCCAGGTTGAAGGAGGCTCAGAGTAATCCAGTGTAGTTCAAGATGTCCCTGTTCTTTGCAGGGGAGTTGGACTAGATGGTCTTTATCAGGTTTCCACTCAAACCAAGTTGCGATTCAACAATTCTAAGAAGGAGGGGGCAGAGTACTGTCGCTCCTAGCCGAGTTGCCTTGCAGCCCGTGCCGAAGGCGATGGCAAAGCAGGATTGTTACCCTGCAGCCCACGAAAGAGCGGAGATCGCTGCCTCAGAGGTCCCCCAGTGGGGAAGGCAAATGCCTGACAGAGGTCACAGCCTGTGCCGGGGTAGGTTACGGATGGACCGCATCAAAAATGAACTACGCCAGAGCAGTTCAGTAAGAACCATCGGCAGCAGAGGACCCCTGCTGGAGCAGGGGAGGAACGTGGGCAGTCTTTGCTGTGAGGAGGAAGGAATGGTGTAGAGCGACATGTGAAGGAGCAGGGAGGAGTAGGTAGAGATCTTTAAATTAAGCCTGAGAAGAGGGAGGGGTGGGGAAGTTATCTTGTTCTATTTGTCATTATCCTGTTTTGTTTTTAATAACAATCAAATACTTTTTTGCAAGTCAAGTCTGGCCCATAACAGTAATTTTAAGGATCTTTGTGTTCTTTTCTTGAGTGTCAAGGTCTTTAAAATTATATTGTTTCTCCCTTTTTAGTTAGAGAGTAGGGATAGCAAGAGAAAGACCAAATCGTTTCATCTTGAGCAAAGTAAACTACAACATCTATTTTCTTCACTATCTCAGTACAACAGATGTTCTTTTTTCAAACATAAATAAAAAATAAAGTGTTTTTCCCTACCTGGTCAGGTTCAATTTAATAGATAGAGCTGTAGCAGAAGAGCAAACGTCATTCTTTTCCATAAATATTATCTGGTCCATTTGTCACCCACCACATCAAACTGCAGCCAAACTTAAAAAACACGCCCCATCTCTTTGGCAGCTTTTATAGGTTTTGCCGGTTCTCCCCGCCCCTTTCCCAGGGGATTGTGGGAAGGGAGATGGGCGGGGCCTGGGGTATTGAGCCCCAGTGTCTGCCCTGGGAGCTCATTCTGCTCCTGGCGTAGAGTTGGTGGTCTGCTCTTCTCAGTTTTTAGCCTTTGAGCTTGTATAGCTCTTTGAGCTGCTGTTTTGATGTTTGGAGCAGTAGAGATGTGTGTTTTAGGTAAGACTTTCATAGCCAGGTGTGGTTCAGCAGCATATATAGTGAAAATGAAATTTGGATGTAGTTGGGTGGTTTGGTTTTCTTTTTATTTTGTCGGTTGTGTGTTGTTTGTTTGTTTGTTTTGTAGTTGTCTTAAGTGTTGAAAGGTAGCAAAATGATTTAATGTTTTTTTCCTGGTGTTTTTATTTTAGGTGCCATGTATTTTGCTGGAAGTCATCTTCACTGAGGATGAGACTCTTAGTATTTTTCTAGCTTTGCTGTAGTCTGTGTGAGTCTTGATACCGTGTCCTACTAGGAATGGAAGGGAGATTACCTAGCGGGGATTAAGGTAAGCATCTTGTGTGCATATGTATATGGGATTTTAGCACTTTCTGAAATAGGAATATAAGACTTAATGGTTTTCAGGGTGTGGAATGATTTTCCCAATCACCTACAGAGTAGCATGTCAGTCACGTGACTTCAATAGTTTCTGGTAGGCCAGCGGTACCTTATTACTTTGTTTATTATGTGGCCCTGTAGCGGAACCTGTTGTTTGTGCCAAAATAAAATAGGAGCTTCACACAACGCCAGGCTGTTAAAACCCGTTCTGAGGAGCAGCTGAGGCAGGGAATCGAATGTAAATACAGGGCGGGAGTTGTTGGGAGAACTGGGTATTGTTTTACAGTTCAGGCGCAGATAAGACTTTTCTGAAGATTTGGGACCAAGGGATTGTAGAGAAAGGACCAAGCTGAAGTTTTTGGGAGTTTTGCTGTTGTTTTTGTGGTGTTTTTTTTTGTTTTTTTTGCAGGTAACGGTAGGTACGGTGAGGCTATTAGCTACATGCATAGACTGTCCAGGTGCGTGCAGCACAACAGGGCACAGAAAATCGGATGAGTCTCATGTGAAGAAGCATTAGGTACAGTATCATACATTAAAGTAGACATCTGGTAGTCCAAGGTGTTTGCTCTTCCCTTCCTTTTAAATAACATATTGTGGAGCTAATTCTTGTGACTGTAACTTTGCCATTGACCCAAACTGATAGTCCGTTAGAGACATTGATGAAGCAATTCAATCCAGAGCGGAGACGCACCGCTCTCTAATGTCTTGGGACGAGGGTGTTTACTTTTTTGTCTTTCTAGCCGTATCTGGCCGAGGGTCTGCCATCCATTTGCGACCTGGGTAAGTAAGCAGTTTGTCATTTTCTTCTTCGTTTACCTCGGTGTCTCACGAGGTTTGCTTAGGTCACGTCACGGCTTCTGTTGTCCACATAACATAAATGATGTTGCTTTCTATTTTTGTAAGATGTACATTTCAAATCTTTGAATCACCCTGGAACGGTGTTGTGTTTTTCCATCACCGACAGTTATAATTTGCTAAGGATCGCTGTAGGTATCAGACTTGAGCAGAGGTGAGCTGCAGTGGCTTTGTTGTGAGAGGTGTTCTGGTCTGGCACGATCTTTGTTTGAGGTTTGACCGTAATGTATTCTGGTATGTGGTTTATTGTTACAGGCATTTTTGTTCATTCCTGCAGGAAAAGCCGGTCATCTTTTGACAATAGGTCACCGTGGCGCTCCTTAGTCCCTTTGCAAGGTATTGTCACTTGAGAGAGTGAAAAGGAGCTCTTTTTTGACAAATATGTTGAAAGGTAAGCGACTGTTTGCTACAGCTGGAGTCGGTGCCAAGAAGGAGAAACTGGCAACTGTGGGAATATCCTGGTTCGCCAATGTGAATGGGTTTACAATGTAGGTACTGGAAAGCTGAGGAGGAAGGTGATTAGGAGAGGGGGGAACAGACAATTTTTTTGAGGAAAAAGTTGACAGTTTTGGGTAGGGTCTAGGAACAGTCGTTTGTAGGTAAAAGGGAGCTGGGTTAAGTGTTCAGCATGATGTTAATGTGTGCCGGGCAGGGCAGTTCCAGCCTGTGTCTGTCTGTGTTGTCTGTGTGTCTGTTTCTCTGTTTTAGACCTTACTCAGTCTGAATCCTCCTCCTCTTTGGTCGAGTGGAGCCTGTGTCTAGGGTACCATCGAGGGTCTTGAATGCCTATTCATCGCTGTGAGTCTCAATCGGGCCCTTTTTTGTGTTGTTACCTCAGAGTGTGGATCATTTCTTGGGTCTTGAAGGTTTAAGTAGGATCTTGGTTGTTGCCGGGCTGAATCGGCAGCTTTGCTCTGTAGGCGTCTCTTTTCAAGGATGGAATTTCTTGTCATTCTTATGTTCTCTAGGTCTTGAATCCAGTTGTTTGAAAGGTTTCAGTTATGAGAGTAACTTCTTGTTTGGGCCACAACTTTGTTGTTTTTTGGTTGATTTCCAGAGAGTCTCTTGTCTCTGTCACAGTCCCACAGGTCATCCCTAGTGCTGGTTTCTGTCCGGTGTTGTTATAGTTTGTTTGTGAGATTTGTCTTATCTGTGAGCCCTGTAGTTAGCAATGTGTAGTGTCTGTCTGTGAGCTTGTCTGTGTCTTTGGAGCTGCCCTGCCCAGAGGTGTAGAGCCAGGGTTAGCCGGTAGAGCGTGGTTAATGGGTGATACGCCTAGATGGTTGAGGCAGAGGTTGTCAGTCCTCTTGGATTTTGCAGCAGGTGAGGAGGTTGCAGTATTTTGCACTCGAGGGATGACGGGGGTTTTCTGGGAGAGGTAGTTGGTGTGCTAGCAGAGGGGATGGTTTGTTGCAGGTGTGAAGGATTGTATTTGAAACAGTTTGATTTCTGTATTTTTTATTGGCAGCCTGCAGTTGGGCTATAGTAGGTATTTGAAAATAGGAGACTCTGTGGAATTGCTAAAGCTGTTGCTCTGCGCACAGTTGACTCGTTTGCTCGTGTTTCTACAGATGCAGCGAGCAGCAGTGCGTGATGGAGAAGGAGGCGAGGTAGGTTGGAGTTGGTGTGTGAAAAGGTCAGTTGCAGGTGTGGGTACAGGGAACGAGTGATGGGTGGCTCTAGGACTATCCTGAGGTTTTTTTGTCTTTTTTTAAATTTGAAGTCTGTATTGACAGGTGCCATGAGATGGAGAGCGAAGCAGACTCTGGCAAGTCGAGCGATGATTCTGGGGGTAAAGTAGCAGTTAATTTTCTGCTGTTTTATTGCTGATGAGTTTTTCATCAACCCATGTTTGTGGTTTGCAGGTGGAGCGCCAGCATGAGGCTGGAACTCAAACTGGGATGCTAGGTGGGCAAGCGGTCAAGGTAAAGCAGTGGGAGCGGGCCTAGCGTGGGCAGACGGAGGTTCTCACAAACTCGGCGTGTTTTTTCCTTGGGGTTTTTGTAGGTCCTGCCCGCACACTGTGAGGGACCGTGGAGGTCTGAGCAGGCGAGTCGCCGTGAACATTTAAGACAAGTTTTATGACAACCCAGCATACCATTTCTTTAGTCAGTTTTGTGCCATCTGCAGAGCCATGAGCATTCGAGGTGAGCCGGGTGATAGGAGGGGAGGGTTGGGGTAGGAGCTTTCTTGCAAGTGTGATGTATTAACTTGGTGTGTTGCTGTCCTTAGGTGCAACGAGGAAGGACAGCTGCTGTGTCTGATTGTGTATGGCTAACGGCGCAGTTGAGCGGCAGATAGCGGTTTGCCTGAGCTGGGACGTGTCGCTGGTAATGTCTATGTTCTTGAAGGTGATGTTGAGTCATGCCTGTTTCCAAAGGTTGATGCTGGCTTTCTTACGCAGGTGACGAAGAGGGACCTGGCGACCGCAGGAATACGTCAGCAGGTTGACTGGGTGGGTTTTCTTTGAGAATGGAGTCGGACTCCCGGCCCTGCGAAAGCTAAGTGGAGGCATGGGTTGTAGAGGGGTGGGGCAGGGCAGGGGATGGGACAAGGTTAGCAATGACAGGAAGGGGTTTTGGAGAATAGAGTAGGGTAGAGGTGTTTGGGGAATGTAGAGGGTAAATAGGTTACTTAGTGTTCAGGATAATACTAGCCTGGGCAGGGCAGTTCCAGCTGTGTCTGTTGTTTCTGTGGTTTGTCTGTGTCTTTGACCTTCCTTGGGCGTCAATGTCCTTTTTTTGCCTAAGGAGCAGTGGGAGCACCCCTAAGGTTCAAGTCTCCGGCACGGTCCCGATCGGGCCCTTGTGTTGTTCAGGCGCCGATGTGGATCATGGGTCTCGGAAGACTAGGGACGGTTTCTAGTGTTCTTGGCAGCAGCTTTGCTCTCTTGCTCTTGATTTTTCAGAGGGATTTCTTCCTTGCATCCTGATGTTTTTAGGTCTTGAATCCAGGCTTGTTGTGCATACATCTTCTCTCCTTGTAGAGTTCTGGCCCTGACGTTCTACTCTTTGACAGTGCCAGAGGTCATCCCTAGTGCTGGTCATCTTCTCTGAGGAATTTTTTATAGTTTGTGAGATTTGTCTTATCTGTGAGCCTCTGTAGTTAGCTGTTTTACATACTGTCGGTATTGTCAGCTTGTGTGGGTGTTTGGCTTGGATCTGCCCTGCCTCGAGCTGTAGAGCGGGTTAGCGGGTAGAGCGTGGGAGTCTATGGTTATTGTGGTGATACGTGTAGATGGTGAGGCAAAGGTTGTGTGCAGTAGTTGCAGCTTTGTAGGGGATGATGGGTCCAATAATAATTCTGAGAGGTAGTTGGTGTGCTAGCAGAGGGGAGCACTGTTGCAGGTGTGAAGGATTGTAATCTTGAAACAGTTTGATATGTGTGGTTGTGTGTTTTTAAATGTCTTTTAATGATAGCCTGCAGGTGGTAATTTGAAATTTAAAATAAGAAGTCTTAGAATCTGTTAAGGCATTGCTGTGAGTGTGGTTGAACTGTTTGATGTTGTTGTTTCTACAGGTGCAGAGGGCTAAGTCACGAAGGGCCAAGGAGGCGAGAGTGGAGCTGGTAAGAAGGTGAGCAGTTGGTGTGGTATTAGAGGGAACGGGCAATGAGCCTAAATTGAGGTCTTACTCTTCTTATTTTTCTAATCTGCAGGTCTGTGAGGAGATGACCGAGCGCACCAGAGCGGACTCGGGCAAGCGAGCGGTGACCGGTGGGCTGAGGTAGCGGTTATTTTTAAGGTGTATTGGAGATGGCGGTATTTTAATCGGACCATGTTTGTGGTTTGCAGGTGGAGCGCCGCCTGCAAGCGTAGGCTGGCCGTGCTAGGTACGGTCAAGGTGCAGTGGGAGGTCCTGGTGGGCAGAGGTTTCAAGTATCTCAGGTGTGTAGGTTGGGGTGAGGCGCTGCCCCGTGTGAGATGGCTGGGAGAGGAGGTGGGGCCTGATTTTTCTGACAACAGTAATTTCTCTGTTTTGCTATCTTTGGGGCATCTGCGCCATGTCAGCGCTCGAGTTTGAGTGGGTGGAATGGCCGGAGCAGGTGAGCGCAAGAGCGATGTTAACTTGGTGTGTTGTATTCTTAGGTGCTGAGGAAGGACAGCTGCGTGTCTGAGTCTGGAATCGCTAACGGCGCAGTCGAGCGGCATGCGGTTTGTCTGAGCTGGGATGTGTCGCTGGCGTCTGTGTTTTGAAGGTGATGTAGATCGGTGTTGGTTTTGTTTTTTGCAGATAAAGAAGAGCGTCCTGGCCAACCGCAGGTGTAATCCATTGGAGTCACTGCGGGTTTTTGTTGAGACGGATTCAGACTCCCGGCCCTCTGAAAGTTAAGTTTGGGCACGGGCGCTCGAAAGGGGCGGGAGAAGGGAGGGGTCGAGGCTAGCCATTTCCGGAAGGGATTTCAATAGTAGCGTGGAGCAGAAAGCCTGTCTGGGAGCAGAATTTCAGCAGGTAAAGGGGTTACTTATTCCTCACGATAATGTGCCAGGCAGGGCAGTTCCAGCCACTCTCCGTCTGTTGTTCCGTTTGTGTGGTCTGTCTTCTGTGTTCGGACCTTCCTTGAGTCTGTCCTTTCTCCTTTCGCTAAGGAGCATAGCGGGCAGCCCCTCGGGTCCCAACGCCGGGCTCATCGGCACGGTCCCGATAGGGCCCTTCTTTTACGGTGTTACGAGGTTCGGTGGATCGTTCTCACGTGTCTCGGAAGTTGGGAGACGGTCCTCCTTCTGGCGTGTTCTCGGCAGCAGCTCTGCTCTCCAGGTCCTATTTTTCAGGGACGGGACTTCTTCTTGTATCCTGAGGTTCTCTAGATGTTGATGCCAGGCTTGTTTGCACATCTTCTCTCAGATTGTAGAGTAAGGTCTGGCCCTGACGTTCTACTTTGACGGTGCCAGAGAGTTTTTTAGCCATCTCGGTCTTGCCGGTCATCTTCTCAGGTTTTTTTCCATGTCCTTTTCCATCCGGACATCATCTTTCTTTGATACCTCTCTTTTGGTTAAGCCTTGTAGTTCAGGGTCCTGATTGTCAGTCTGTGGTGTTGTGTTTTTTGGCTTGGAGCTGCCCTGCTTGAGCTGTAGAGCGAGGTAAGGTGGAGCGGTGTTAAGAGTCTCCAATGAACATTGAGTATGCCCAGATTGAGGCAAAGGTTGTGTATAGTTGGCAGCTGTTTGTAGCAGGTGAAGAGAGCAAGTCCAATTTTTGAGGGTACCAGGGGATGACCGGAGGTGTCGGGAGGGGTGGCCGGAGCACTAGTTGAGAAGACGGAATCTTGAAGCGAGGTTGTATGCGTAGGGTCTGTGTGGTTTTCATGTCGATAGCCTGCGGGTGGTAATTCTAAATTTAAAATAAGAAGTCTTGAATCTGTTAAGGCATTGCCGTGAGTGTGGTTGAACTGTTTGATGTTGTTGTTTCTACAGGTGCAGAGGGCTAAGCCACGCACAGAAGGGCGACGGAGGAGTGTGGAGCGGTAAGAAGGCGAGCAGGTGTGTGGTATTAGAGGGAATGGGCAATGAGCCTGTTGAGGTATCGCTATTTTTCTTTTAATCTGCAGGTCTGTGGAGATGAGTACTATGACCGATGCACACCAGAGCGGACTCAGGCAAGGTGCGGTGACCGGTGGGCTGAGGTAGCGGTTATTTTTAAGGCGTCGAGCGGCCGGCGGTATTTTAATCGGACCATGTTGTTTGGAGTTTGCAGCTGCTGTCCCGCTCAACGTGGCCTGGAAGTGACGGACCTGGGTGGGCAGGTGTAGGTAAAGGAGTAGGAGATGCGTTTGAGGTGTGCTGCTCCGTGGTAGAGGAGGGTGGGGCCAATGATTTATTCTAACAGCATAAGTGTCTTTGCTATCTCAGGTGCCTCAGTGAAGGACTGCGTTTGAGTCTGGAACTGGCTGCGGAGCAGGTGAGCGGATACAGCTTTGTCTGAGGTGGGGCATGTTGTGGAAACACTCATGTCGATGGATGCAGTGCTGTTACGGTGCTGTTTTGTGAGGATCGGTGTTGTTTTGTTTTTGCAGTGAAGAGCGTCTGGCCACCGCAGGTAATCCAGCGGAGCGACTGGGGTTTTTCTTGTCGTTGATGGATTCAGATAGCCCTAAAGTTAAGTTTGGGCACGGGCGCTGGAAAGGGGCGGGAGAAGGGAGGAGTCCGGAGTTTTTCCGGAAGGGTTTCAATAGTAGCGTGGAGCAGGTGTCTGGGAACGGTTTTCAGCAGGTGGCGGGTTACTGTTCAGCACGATAATGAGCGTGTGCAGGCAGGGCAGTTCCAGCTGTTGTTTTTGTGCGGTCTGTCTTCTGTGTTTCGGACCTTCGAGTCTCGGCGTTTTTGTCGAGGAGCGGCAGCCTCGGGCACCGTCGGGTCAAACACGGGTTTTCATCGGCACGGTCCGATAGGGCTTCTTTTATGGTGTTACGAGGTTGGGTATGGATCGTTCTCACGTGTCAGAAGTAGACCATTTCTGGCGTTTGTTCTCGGCTGCGTGAGCAGCTCTACTCTCCAGCAGTCCTTTTTCAGGGACCGGGACTTCTTCGTATCCTGAGGTTCTCTAGATGTTGATGCCAGGTTTCTTGCTCATACGTCTTCTCAGATTAGGAGTAAGGCATTGTCCCGGGCCGTTTTCTTTCTGGTGCTGCCAGAGTACCTCGGAGCTGTCTCGATCCTCAGGTCTTACTCATATTCTATAGTTTCTTTCAGCCAAGAGCGTCTTGTTATTTGAGGCATTTAGTTCAGCGTTCTGTCTAACGTCTGTGCACGTGTTTGTGTATTTTTGGCTCGGAGCTGCCGTCTTGGACCTGTAGAGGGAGGGTAAGGTGGAGTAGCTAAGAGTCTGCGATGCACGGTCATACGCCCAGGTTGTAGAAGCCAAGGTGGTATAGTTTGTGGCAATGAGCATGGGGAGAGCCACTTTCGTAGCCTTTTGTGGGTGGCTGGGTGACCGGAGCCGTCTGGGAGGGGCAGCCTCGGTCAGAGTCGAGCAGATGGGATCTTGAAAGTGTGAAGGTTTGTAGGGATGAGTCCAATATTTGATCTGTATGCCTTGCAATGGCAGTCTGCAGTTGGGTTGTAGGCGATGTGTTGTTACTTGGACTTGTCTGTCTGCTCCTAGCTCTGAATGCAGTCGTGTTTCCGCATGTTTCTACAGATGCAGCGGGCTCCGTGCACCGAGAGGTGACAGAGGAGAGGTGACTTAAGATGGTGGGTGATGTGTGTTTGATGCAGTGAGTGATGAGCGGTTATAGTCGGTATTTTTTTTTTTAATTGCAAGGGCGGTAGACCACCGAGAGAAGGGCACCAGAGCGGACTCGGGCAAGGTGAGAGGCGATCGGTGTGTCGAAGTGAAGTTGTTTTTTCAGGTGTGTTGTGGTGGTGTTGTTTAGCTATCTGGTTTTGGTTTGCAGATGCTGTACTAGCTTGGGTGGAACTGGAACGGAGGCCTTAGGCGGGCAGGTCGAGGTAAAGGGGATGGAGGCGGGTGTAGTCGCAGCTGACCGAGAGTTTGGGCAATATGTAGCATGTGTTTTGCGTTTTTTTGTAGGCGTTTTCCAGGCTGTGAGGGACGTCATGAGGAGCGGATTCAGAAGGTGCTAGGTTGTGTTGAATTTTATGTGGTTAGCATAGCAATTTGCGTTGCAGGTTAGGGACGTGCAGAGCCTGCGAGCATCTGAGGTGGAGGGCAGGTTGGTGGGTTTTATTTCTTGGATTTTTTTTGTTTTTGTCTTGGTGCTGTGAAGGTGCGTCAGGTGTTGGTCTGGCATCAGCAAAGGTGCAGAATGTTTTGTCGGAGGTGGGGCGTGCTGGGATCTGTGTCGATTTGAGGTTGTTTTGTGTTGTGGTCGGTGTCGGTTTTCTTTTTTTGCTGGCGGGACCTAGAGAGCAGGCGGAGGGAGTGGGTTACAGCAGGCTAGGGGCAGGGGCTCTGAGTGTGAGCAGGGTGGTGAGGGGTCGGGGCAAGGAAAGGTGTGTGTTTGGAAGCGGTTGTAGTAGGGTAGTGTGGTGTTTTAGGAGCATTTAGCAGGTACAAGATGGTTTTTCTTCAGCATGCTGCTGGAGCAGGCAGGGATTTTTTTTTTTTTTTTTTTTTTTCGTTTGGGCGTGGGTCATGGTCATCAATGGGGGGCAGGAGGTCAGGCTGGCTGGGGTTTGCAGGGAGGTTTTTTTTTTTTTTTTTTGGGTTGGTTTTTTGGCGTGGGTGGTGAGCAGTGTGGTAGGACTAGATTTTGTGAGTTCTCTAGGTGGTGGTTTTTGGGTGTGTTTGAGAGTGGTCTTGTTAGGGGTGTGAGTGTTTGGTTGGTGTGAGAGTTTGTTGTGGTTGCAGGTCTTATTTCTTGTGTTTTTTTCATCTGGCGGCTTTTTTGCATATTTTTCTGACCTGGGTTTTTTTTTTTTTCCTTCCTTTTTTTCTCCCTGCCTGGCTGTGCGGAGGGCGATGATCATCGCCGTTTTGGAGGCAGGTCAGGCTCGGGCTGGGTTTTTGCAGGGAGGGCTTTTTGAGGCCCCTGGGAACGCCGTTCCCGGGGAGTGCCAAAGGTGCGGGCGGTGGTGTGTGGTAGGAGGTGGTGCTGGAGCGAGTCTGGTGAGTGTGAGATGGGGTGTGGTAGGTGTGGGTGGTGTGTTGTAGGCATGTGATGGTGGTTGAGCGTGCGGTGGGTGTTTAGTGGGTTTTAGGTGTGTGTGTGTGTGAATGTGTTTTCCTTTTCAGGCTTTTAGAGCAAAATTTGATATTTGTAATAAAAAAACCCCAGCCGGGGGATTTTTTTTTCCTTCCCCGGCTGGGCTTTTTTCCCCGGTCCCGGCCGCTCTGCGAGGCGATGATCATCGCCAATGTTTGGGGGTGGAGGTCAGGCTCGGGCTGGGGTTTTTTGCAGGGAGGGCTGTTTTTGAGGCCCTGGGAACGCCGTTCCTGGGGAGTGCCAAAGGTGCAGGGCGGTGGTGTGCGGTAGGAGGTGGTGCTGGAGCGAGTCTGGTGAGTGTGAGACGTGGGGTTTTGTGGTAGGTGTGGGTGGGTGGTGTGTGTTGTAGGCATGCTGGTGATGGTGGTTGAGTGTGCGGTGGGTGTTTAGTGGGTTTTAGGGTGTGTGTGTGTGTGATGTGTTTTCCTTTTCAGGCTTTTTAGAGCAAAATTTAATATTTGTAATAAAAAAACCCCAGCCGGGGGATTTTTTTCCTTCCCCCGGCTGGGCTTTTTTTTCCCCGGTCCCGGCCGCTCTGCGAGGCGACGATCATCGCCAATGTTTGGGGGCGGAGGTCAGGCTCGGGCTGGGGTTTTTTGCAGGGAGGGCTAATTTTTGAAGCTCCCGGGAACCCCGTTCCTTGGGAGTGCTGTCCTTGAATGTGGAGTTTGACTGTCACTGTGGGGAGCTTTGTTGTGGTGTGACTGGTTAGAGGTAGACGTTTAAGGGTTGTGTTGCAGAAGGGTGTGGGGAATTTGTATTAGGTGACCCATGCTGAAGAGGAGTAGTTTGTCCACTGCCTGGATTAAGTTGCGATGGCCTGGTAGGATGTTTAAATAGTTTGGAGGGGTTTGCACTTTATGATGTAAAAATTTCCTGAGTGTGTGTTTGTTTTTTGTTTGTAGACTTGAAAGGACACGGCCAGCGTTGGGCAGAGCTTGTTTGCTTTTTACCCGGGCACGCAAGATGCAGCGAGGATCTCTCCTCACAGAGCAAACGGGCCGTACGCGAAGGAACGGAGCGAGTAGGGAACGGAAGAGCACAGTGCGGACCAGCATCAGGGATCTTACATTGTTGCGATCGCTCCCGAGGTAAGGGATAATTTTTCAAGGTTTGTGTGGATGTAATGTCTGTGAGTCAAAAGTCACGATAATGAATGTAGTAGAAACAGTAGTAACAGCAGTGGTAGTAGAAAAATTCTTGGGTTGTAAATTTGAAGAGGGTAGTCAGTAAGGTAGAAATGAGCAGTAAATTAATGGTTTTATCACCTTGTTTGGAGTCAGGAACGGAGGAAAATATTTTTAGGGTCAGACTTTTGCTCTTTGTACTGAAATTGTAGCTGTAGCAATAAAGAGGTTGAGGAAAGCGTAGAGCGAAGCAGATGTCTAATTTACCCTCCGCACAGATTACGGTAGCTGTGAGGGATGCAAGGGAAGAAGCAGCAGACAGCGACTGTTCTAATTTTGGAGGTGTTGCTGTGTTAAAGTCAGTCAGTCACGGGCATCTAAAGTTGCTCAGAGCTAAGACCAGGAGAGTCTGTAATTTTCAGAGGGAAATAGGGCTGCTGAGAGGTGAAAGCACAGGGTGTAAGTAAGTCGTAAGGTGATTTGATGGGGCGGTGGTGCCGCTTCTTGTTTAGCGCTAGCGGTGGTTTTTAAAATTCCTCTAGGTTAAGGTGTAGTTTTATCTGAGTAGCTTTAAACACATTAGGAATAGTATTGTAGCATAAGTGCTGCTACGTGTGTGAGAGAGAGATATGTTAATTATCAAGGTTGAAATTAGCAGAAGTATGGTAATGTGTGCCTAATTAAGAATATTTTTATTTTCATTCTAGGTCAGAAGTTGTGTTATAAATACCAGAGAGGGCAAGGGCTCCTGCTGTGTGTGCGACTGGTCCTGAATGGTGTATTATAATGTAATGTAAAGGAAGTAATGTAAAGAAAATGGTTAGGGAATTTTTTTCCCTTAGGGTAATAGCGCTGGGGTTGTCCAGGTTTAGGTTTTTGTTTAAAGAAATTAGGGGCAAAATGTTAGGGGGCCGTTAGGAAATGTTAGGGGGCCGTTAGGGTCGTTAGGGTTAGGGTTAGGGTCGTTAGGGTTAGGGGTTAGGGTCGTTAGGCACCAGTCATTAGGGTCGTTAATTAGGGGTTAGGGTCGTTAGGGTCGTTAGGCTGTTAGGGTTAGGGCCCTTGGGGTTAGGGCCCTTGGGGTTAGGGGTAGGGGTTAGGGGTAGCGGCGGTTGGGTTAGGGGTTAGGGGTTAGGGGCCGTTAGGGGCCGTTAGGGGTTAGGGTCGTTAGGGTCATTGGGGTTAGGGTTAGGGTTAGGGTTAGGTTAGCGACCATTAGGGTTAGGGGTTAGGGTTAGGGTTAGGGTTAGGGTTCGTTAGGGGTTAGGGGTTAGGGTTCAGGGTTAGGGTTAGGGCCATTAGGCCAGGGGCCATTAGGGTCGTTAGGGTTAGGGTCGTTAGGGTTAGGGTCGTTAGGGTTAGGGGTTAGGGTTAGGGCCAGGGTTAGGGGTTAGGGTTAGGGTTAGGGGCCATTAGGCCAGGGTTAGGGCCAGGCCAGGGTTAGGCCAGGGCCAGGGCCAGGCCAGGCCAGGGTTAGGGCCAGGCCAGGCCAGGGCCATTAGGCCAGGGTTAGGCCAGGCCAGGGCCAGGCCAGGGTTAGGCCAGGGCCAGGCCAGGCCAGGGTTAGGGCCAGGGCCTAGGCCGGGGCCAGGCCAGGGCCAGGGCCAGGCCAGGCCAGGCCAGGCCAGGGCCAGGCCAGGCCAGGCCAGGCCAGGTCGCCAGGCCAGGGCCAGGCCAGGCCAGGCCAGGCCAGGCCAGGCCAGGGCCAGGCCAGGCCAGGCCAGGGCCAGGGCCAGGCCAGGCCAGGCCAGGCCAGGCCAGGCCAGGGCCAGGCCAGGCCAGGCCAGGCCAGGGCCAGGGCCAGGCCAGGCCAGGCCAGGGCCAGGGCCAGGCCAGGGCCAGGCCAGGCCAGGCCAGGCCAGGGCCAGGCCAGGCCAGGGCCAGGCCAGGCCAGGCCAGGCCAGGCCAGGCCAGGCCAGGCCAGGCCAGGGCCAGGGCCAGGCCAGGGCCAGGCCAGGCCAGGCCAGGCCAGGGCCAGGGCCAGGCCAGGCCAGGGCCAGGCCAGGCCAGGCCAGGCCAGGGCCAGGCCAGGCCAGGCCAGGCCAGGCCAGGGCCAGGGCCAGGGCCAGGCCAGGGCCAGGGCCAGGCCAGGGCCAGGCCAGGGCCAGGCCAGGGCCAGGCCAGGCCAGGGCCAGGCCAGGCCAGGCCAGGCCAGGCCAGGCCAGGCCAGGCCAGGCCAGGCCAGGCCAGGCCAGGCCAGGGCCAGGGCCAGGCCAGGCCAGGCCAGGCCAGGCCAGGCCAGGCCAGGCCAGGGCCAGGCCAGGCCAGGCCAGGGCCAGGCCAGGCCAGGGCCAGGGCCAGGCCAGGGCCAGGCCAGGCCAGGCCAGGCCAGGGCCAGGCCAGGCCAGGCCAGGCCAGGCCAGGCCAGGGCCAGGCCAGGCCAGGCCAGGCCAGGCCAGGCCAGGCCAGGCCAGGCCAGGCCAGGCCAGGCCAGGGCCAGGCCAGGCCAGGGCCAGGCCAGGCCAGGCCAGGCCAGGCCAGGCCAGGCCAGGCCAGGCCAGGCCAGGCCAGGCCAGGCCAGGCCAGGCCAGGCCAGGCCAGGCCAGGCCAGGGCCAGGGCCAGGGCCAGGCCAGGGCCAGGGCCAGGGCCAGGCCAGGCCAGGCCAGGCCAGGCCAGGCCAGGCCAGGGCCAGGCCAGGGCCAGGGCCAGGCCAGGCCAGGGCCAGGGCCAGGCCAGGCCAGGCCAGGCCAGGCCAGGCCAGGCCAGGCCAGGCCAGGCCAGGCCAGGCCAGGCCAGGCCAGGGCCAGGCCAGGCCAGGCCAGGCCAGGCCAGGCCAGGCCAGGCCAGGCCAGGGCCAGGCCAGGCCAGGCCAGGCCAGGGCCAGGGCCAGGCCAGGCCAGGCCAGGGCCAGGGCCAGGCCAGGCCAGGGCCAGGCCAGGCCAGGCCAGGCCAGGCCAGGCCAGGCCAGGCCAGGCCAGGCCAGGCCAGGCCAGGCCAGGGCCAGGGCCAGGCCAGGCCAGGGCCAGGCCAGGCCAGGCCAGGCCAGGCCAGGCCAGGCCAGGCCAGGCCAGGGCCAGGCCAGGCCAGGCCAGGGCCAGGCCAGGCCAGGGCCAGGCCAGGCCAGGCCAGGCCAGGCCAGGGCCAGGCCAGGCCAGGCCAGGCCAGGCCAGGGCCAGGCCAGGCCAGGCCAGGGCCAGGCCAGGCCAGGCCAGGGCCAGGGCCAGGCCAGGGCCAGGCCAGGCCAGGCCAGGCCAGGCCAGGCCAGGCCAGGCCAGGGCCAGGCCAGGCCAGGCCAGGCCAGGCCAGGCCAGGCCAGGCCAGGCCAGGCCAGGCCAGGCCAGGCCAGGCCAGGCCAGGCCAGGCCAGGCCAGGCCAGGCCAGGCCAGGGCCAGGCCAGGGCCAGGCCAGGCCAGGCCAGGCCAGGCCAGGCCAGGCCAGGCCAGGGCCAGGCCAGGCCAGGGCCAGGCCAGGCCAGGGCCAGGCCAGGGCCAGGGCCAGGGCCAGGCCAGGCCAGGCCAGGCCAGGGCCAGGCCAGGGCCAGGGCCAGGGCCAGGCCAGGCCAGGCCAGGCCAGGCCAGGCCAGGCCAGGCCAGGCCAGGCCAGGCCAGGCCAGGCCAGGCCAGGCCAGGGCCAGGCCAGGCCAGGCCAGGGCCAGGCCAGGCCAGGCCAGGCCAGGCCAGGGCCAGGCCAGGGCCAGGCCAGGCCAGGCCAGGCCAGGCCAGGCCAGGCCAGGCCAGGCCAGGCCAGGCCAGGGCCAGGCCAGGCCAGGCCAGGGCCAGGCCAGGCCAGGGCCAGGCCAGGCCAGGCCAGGCCAGGCCAGGCCAGGCCAGGCCAGGCCAGGGCCAGGGCCAGGCCAGGCCAGGCCAGGCCAGGCCAGGCCAGGCCAGGCCAGGCCAGGCCAGGCCAGGGCCAGGCCAGGCCAGGGCCAGGCCAGGGCCAGGCCAGGCCAGGGCCAGGGCCAGGCCAGGCCAGGCCAGGGCCAGGCCAGGGCCAGGGCCAGGCCAGGCCAGGGCCAGGCCAGGCCAGGGCCAGGCCAGGCCAGGCCAGGCCAGGCCAGGCCAGGCCAGGCCAGGCCAGGCCAGGCCAGGCCAGGGCCAGGCCAGGCCAGGCCAGGCCAGGCCAGGCCAGGGCCAGGCCAGGCCAGGCCAGGCCAGGCCAGGCCAGGCCAGGCCAGGCCAGGCCAGGGCCAGGCCAGGGCCAGGCCAGGCCAGGCCAGGCCAGGCCAGGCCAGGCCAGGCCAGGGCCAGGCCAGGCCAGGGCCAGGCCAGGCCAGGCCAGGCCAGGCCAGGCCAGGCCAGGCCAGGCCAGGCCAGGCCAGGCCAGGCCAGGCCAGGCCAGGCCAGGCCAGGCCAGGGCCAGGCCAGGGCCAGGCCAGGCCAGGCCAGGGCCAGGCCAGGCCAGGCCAGGCCAGGCCAGGCCAGGGCCAGGGCCAGGCCAGGCCAGGCCAGGCCAGGGCCAGGGCCAGGCCAGGCCAGGCCAGGCCAGGCCAGGCCAGGCCAGGGCCAGGCCAGGCCAGGGCCAGGCCAGGGCCAGGCCAGGCCAGGGCCAGGGCCAGGCCAGGGCCAGGCCAGGCCAGGCCAGGCCAGGGCCAGGCCAGGCCAGGGCCAGGCCAGGGCCAGGGCCAGGCCAGGCCAGGGCCAGGCCAGGGCCAGGCCAGGCCAGGGCCAGGCCAGGGCCAGGCCAGGCCAGGCCAGGGCCAGGCCAGGGCCAGGCCAGGGCCAGGCCAGGCCAGGGCCAGGCCAGGCCAGGCCAGGCCAGGCCAGGCCAGGCCAGGGCCAGGGCCAGGGCCAGGCCAGGGCCAGGGCCAGGCCAGGCCAGGCCAGGGCCAGGGCCAGGCCAGGCCAGGCCAGGCCAGGCCAGGGCCAGGCCAGGCCAGGGCCAGGGCCAGGCCAGGCCAGGCCAGGCCAGGGCCAGGGCCAGGCCAGGCCAGGCCAGGGCCAGGCCAGGCCAGGCCAGGCCAGGGCCAGGCCAGGGCCAGGCCAGGCCAGGGCCAGGGCCAGGCCAGGGCCAGGCCAGGCCAGGGCCAGGCCAGGCCAGGCCAGGCCAGGCCAGGGCCAGGCCAGGGCCAGGCCAGGCCAGGGCCAGGGCCAGGCCAGGCCAGGGCCAGGCCAGGGCCAGGCCAGGCCAGGCCAGGCCAGGCCAGGCCAGGCCAGGCCAGGCCAGGCCAGGCCAGGGCCAGGCCAGGCCAGGCCAGGCCAGGCCAGGCCAGGCCAGGGCCAGGGCCAGGCCAGGCCAGGCCAGGCCAGGCCAGGCCAGGGCCAGGCCAGGCCAGGGCCAGGCCAGGCCAGGGCCAGGGCCAGGCCAGGCCAGGCCAGGCCAGGCCAGGCCAGGCCAGGGCCAGGCCAGGGCCAGGCCAGGCCAGGCCAGGCCAGGCCAGGGCCAGGGCCAGGCCAGGCCAGGCCAGGCCAGGCCAGGCCAGGCCAGGCCAGGCCAGGGCCAGGGCCAGGCCAGGCCAGGCCAGGCCAGGCCAGGCCAGGCCAGGCCAGGGCCAGGGCCAGGCCAGGCCAGGCCAGGCCAGGCCAGGCCAGGGCCAGGCCAGGCCAGGCCAGGCCAGGCCAGGCCAGGGCCAGGGCCAGGCCAGGCCAGGCCAGGCCAGGCCAGGCCAGGCCAGGCCAGGCCAGGCCAGGCCAGGCCAGGCCAGGCCAGGGCCAGGCCAGGCCAGGGCCAGGCCAGGCCAGGGCCAGGCCAGGCCAGGCCAGGCCAGGGCCAGGCCAGGGCCAGGCCAGGCCAGGCCAGGCCAGGGCCAGGCCAGGCCAGGCCAGGCCAGGCCAGGCCAGGCCAGGCCAGGGCCAGGCCAGGCCAGGGCCAGGCCAGGCCAGGCCAGGCCAGGCCAGGCCAGGCCAGGGCCAGGCCAGGCCAGGCCAGGCCAGGCCAGGCCAGGCCAGGCCAGGCCAGGCCAGGCCAGGCCAGGGCCAGGCCAGGCCAGGCCAGGCCAGGCCAGGCCAGGCCAGGGCCAGGCCAGGCCAGGCCAGGCCAGGCCAGGCCAGGCCAGGGCCAGGGCCAGGCCAGGCCAGGCCAGGCCAGGCCAGGCCAGGCCAGGCCAGGCCAGGCCAGGCCAGGCCAGGCCAGGCCAGGCCAGGCCAGGCCAGGCCAGGCCAGGCCAGGCCAGGCCAGGCCAGGCCAGGCCAGGGCCAGGCCAGGCCAGGCCAGGCCAGGCCAGGCCAGGCCAGGGCCAGGCCAGGCCAGGCCAGGCCAGGCCAGGCCAGGCCAGGCCAGGCCAGGCCAGGCCAGGCCAGGCTTAGGGTTAGGGCCAGGGCCAGGCCAGGCCAGGGCCAGGCCAGGCCAGGCCAGGCCAGGCCAGGCCAGGCCAGGCCAGGCCAGGCCAGGCCAGGCCAGGCCAGGCCAGGCCAGGCCAGGCAGGCCAGGCCAGGCCAGGCCAGGCCAGGCCAGGCCAGGCCAGGCCAGGCCAGGCCAGGCCAGGCCAGGCCAGGCCAGGCCAGGCCAGGCCAGGCCAGGCCAGGCCAGGCCAGGCCAGGCCAGGCCAGGCCAGGCCAGGGCCAGGCCAGGCCAGGCCAGGCCAGGCCAGGCCAGGCCAGGCCAGGCCAGCCAGGCCAGGCCAGGCCAGGCCAGGCCAGGCCAGGCCAGGCCAGGCCAGGCCAGGCCAGGCCAGGGCCAGGCCAGGCCAGGCCAGGCCAGGCCAGGCCAGGCCAGGCCAGGCCAGGCCAGGCCAGGCCAGGGCCAGGCCAGGCCAGGCCAGGCCAGGCCAGGCCAGGCCAGGCCAGGCCAGGCCAGGCCAGGCCAGGCCAGGCCAGGCCAGGCCAGGCCAGGCCAGGCCAGGCCAGGCCAGGCCAGGCCAGGCCAGGCCAGGCCAGGCCAGGGCCAGGCCAGGCCAGGCCAGGCCAGGCCAGGGCCAGGCCAGGCCAGGCCAGGCCAGGCCAGGCCAGGGCCAGGCCAGGGCCAGGCCAGGCCAGGCCAGGCCAGGCCAGGCCAGGCCAGGCCAGGCGGC